>JACVVK020000581.1:0-100000 GCA_018292915.2 Batillaria attramentaria
TAATAGTTTTTGAAGCGGATTTCACCCACCTGAAACAGACAACTAATTGTCAAAATCACACATTTTCAATAATAATTTTGGGGGGGGGGGGGGGGGTAGCAGTGCCAAGATATATATATACATTACCATGACTAAAATTCAAGATCATATGTACACACATTAGTGATAAAATATTACTTTGTTTTTAACTAACATGCCTTTACACATGGACAAAAACAGGAGGTAACATTGTTTATTTCATCAGTTCAATAGCTGCGGAAAAATAAAATCTGATGAAGGAAATGTAGTGCTTTCTTTCTTTTTATAATTAGTGCCTACCTTCACCCCATCCTACAACAAAAGATGTCCCTCACCCCCTCCACAGAAAATTTCTGTGCTATAGTTTTAGGTAGCCTGCTGTACGTTGTTTGCAAACATGAAAAATTCAAGTTGGATCTATGTAGAGATAATTAACAAGAGCTTGAGAAGAAGAACTGCATGGTGGGTGACAGTCAAAGCTGTAAAGTTTAGGAAAATGAGGAGAACAGAATACAGATCCTTTATCAGAAACTTGTTCAAGCCCACTCACTTGAAAGGCAAGAAAGAATCGATAGGAGGACAGTTTAGCATCAAGCAAAGGTAAAAGCGCCAAATTTTTCTCTTTTTATGTATAACAAATATCTCTACTGTCTGTCGGTGAGAGATTCCGTTCCATGATGTGTAAAGGTTTCAACTGTGCTCCTAGAGAAAACTGTACATGTATACTAGTGTTATACTGTACAAAACTGTCTAAATGGAAAATCACGACGTACGCTTGTTACAATACAATTAATGAAACAACCTTTCACCAGCTGTTATGGTAAGGTACGAAAATACAAGTACATTAGAACTAACATTACATCATTATGATTATGATGCATCAAAGACTGGTAGGTGGTGGTGAAATATGTAGGTTGATGACCTTTTTTTCTGTACAGTTCACTTCATACTGTATACAGTATACATTACAAATAGCCTACTGGAGGTTGTAATGAGACTATGTCATACATACATGTACATCACTAAATGCCCTGAAAACTAATGAAATGACTAGTTTGCCTGGTAGGACTGCAGTTATGTGAGTACAGTGTCTTCTGAAGAAAAAACAAACAAAACAAAAAAAACGGAAAAAAACCCAAAACTATGTTCTGTTTCCGAGCAGAAAGGCATTTTAAATTATTCTCTGAACTTTCATGCATTTATAGACATAAATTTGCAAAACTCATACCAGATATATTGATTTTAACTGCTAGACAGATTTTTATGTACATGACACCAAAATAACATTTGTTGAAAGAGATAATTAGGCTTAGCGAGACATATATATATATGTATGGAGTGTAACTGACAAGAGGCAAGATGCAAAATGACTCAAGAGAAGTATAATTTAGAATTAGAGAAGAGTTCAGTTAGGGAAAATTCTACAGCCTATTTGACATTTCTGGCTCAAAAGGAAAAAAGATGTCTTCGCAGGTGCAGAGAATCTGGCTTGACGTTTCACCTTAGACATGGAATTTGTAGATGAATAAACTTACAAAGCCGTCAGATCACTTCTACAAAACTAAGTGTAATACTAAAACACTTGTACTGTATTGGAAAATGGTTTGGAAGGCAGTTTTGCATCCAGGTATTTTCACCCATGCTTACCTTCAAGATACCACCCTACAATTGAAAATTAAAATTTGAGACTTAACAGGCATGAAAGAAAAATTAATGAAACAACCTTTCACCAGCTGTTATGGTAAGGTACGAAAATAGGTATGTATATTGTAGGTTGATGACCTTTTTTCTGTAAGTGCAAAGTTAAAATGGAGCCAATGACACCAACTGTAAATGACAGTGACAGCAATAACAAAACACATCTGGAGTTTACAACAGCAACCACCACATATAAATATACGGTAATGGACAAATGAAGACTTGACATGTGAAATAACTGATCCAACCTAGAGTGAAGCGATGAAGTCAAAATGGCAAATGAAGCATTGCAGTAGATAACTACAAGCTTTGTGTGGCACAGACCAAAACATTCCTAAGCAAACAATACAACAGGTAAACAAACATGAAAATATTTTGGAAACGTATGATGTGAAAAACCATGGCATACTGCTGACTGAAAGTGAAATTATTATAATTTATGCAACACTTGCAACATATAAGAAAAACAATTAATACAACAAAACACTCCTACTCCCCACCTCATCCCTCTGCCCAAAACTAAAGAAGTAAAACTACTACAAGTGAGTTACGAAACTGAAACAACTAACACAATGAGGTTTAAAAAAAACACTTATCCAGAAAAAAATTCCAGCTAAATAACAAACAATTTTGTGAACTGCAGTAATGTTGTGAACATTCTGTGCACACAAATTTCCTTTTCAAAAGAAAACATACATTGTACTCATCCAAAAAAGCCAATGGTTTCTGAGCTCTTTCCTGTAAACAGTCACATTTTTTGCGTGAACATTTAAAATAGTTGAACAGTGTACCAAAGACAGAAAGCCCAAAGATGTATAGCAGCATCTAAATAAACCTGACTGTTGCATGGCGTTTGTAAAGTTCCAGCAGATATTAACAGTGATATATATACATTGCTGTAGCTAAGCTTTGCATGATTTACTCAAATTACTGAACTGAGGTTTTCTAGGAAAAAAACTATTTGGGAAACAAATCTGACATTCTATATTGCACATCAAAATGAAAACAGACTGATAGCTCATAACTGAGGAACTATACTGTCAATGCCCCTCGATGTCATGGTTCTTCACTATACTGATTGCCTGTTCTTGATGTTCCAAAGGGTCTGGGGGAGCCGGGTTGGCCGAATGGTAGAGCGTTGGACTTCCAATGCTCGGGTCGTGAGTTTGAAACCTGGCTGGGGCCAAATATTTGTGTTGGCTTTATCATCGTTGCCCCATCTTCAATATCACCTGTATGTGGTGGAAAAGGACGTTAAAACTCCCAAACACCCACCCACCCTCAGGGATCGATTTTCTTGCGCGCCGTGCGACTATGTCTCATATTTTGATAAAATGTCGCATAGAAATTTCGCAAAATGCGTCATATGTCACACGAACATGACATCACAAGCGCACTTGACAACGCGAAGCAGAGATGCGCTGTCCGTGTCAGTCATAGAGTCTGTTACACTAATCTAATATTAGTGATGAGGCTTACTTATCCCGCTCGCCGTGCGCGCTGCCAGGAACTCTCGCTTGAAAGAGTTGCAAAAAATATTGGCGCGTTATCAGTTTTCTCAGTTCTGCGATCGAGAGGTCCTTTTCCGTTCAGAACCTGAACGTCACTGCACTTAGGAACAGGCTCTCGGCACAGACATGTGACAGAGTGATGCGGGTGAACTTGATTGTCTCATAGAAAATGAAAATGTCTCATAAAAATGACTGGTCAAAGAGACAATGTCTCATTGGCATATTTGAGTAAATCCATCCCTGCACCCTCCAAAGGGTCATAGTCCGATTAAATTGTAAATGCCATAGACCCTTTCTGAACACATGTCTGTAGGTGTCTAGACAGAATGCTGTTGATTTCGTGTTGTCAGGACACCATGTCCTATTGCTTTTTGGTGTCCAGGACAATTTGTCCTACTCTGCACCTCTAACCTGGGGACATCACTGCTATTGTTGACCGTGGCCTGTTTGTCTGCCTGAGGCTTCATGCAGGGCATCGCTTCTAAAAAATGTGACCATGATTACGAAAGCATAGAAATGCTTTCCAAAGTTCTGTTTTATTCTCAGTTAACTCCATCCAGAGCTCTCAAGATACATTTTGCCAAAGTGAAAACGGACAGAGTGTATGACATGCATGCCATATGCAGTCAAGGAATACGTAGGAATTTCCTTATCGAGGTATTACTTGACTGACTGGAGTAGAATCACACACACACAACCTTTGAGACTTTGGGCGGTACATACGTACATTTGAATGAAGTGTAATGAAACGTAGGCCGACAGCATTTTCTTACCTCTGGGCTGATAATGTTAGGAAAGGTGATATCAACCACTTTGCAGCCACAAAGAAAGTCAGCTTTATGATCTCCAAGAAAAAGGGATACTGGGTTTTTAACCGATGAATTCAAAGGCTTTTCCATGGTGTCTGAACAAGTAAAGGCAACGAAAAATGGAGCGTTGTTTGTCTTGATCACTTAGCCGCCATGTTGGAGTCCTGAGCAACCGACAAGAGTTACGCGTCCTTGCTATGCTGACGTCATCATAAACAATTTATTTTTTAAAATATTTTATGTAGAAATACTTATATGTGTGCTAATATAGGCAAAAATTGGTTCTTATTTAAAAATATTCCCGCCTTTATTTCCTAACGTACTGTCGAGAAGTAGCTGCCGGTGCTTTGGGATCAAGATGGCTGACTACGACGAGCCCATCTCTGACCAGGAAAAGGTTTGTTGTTTGCAAGTTTCTTAGCCTGTGGTTTTCGAGCAGCTAACTGTAAATGTGTACCTATTGACAGTAGATATAATGCCTTGTCTGCAGAGTCTTTGCAGCGAGCATGTCATGGAAATCTCTCTAAAAGCCGTGGGAGGGGCGGTCCGCTTCCAGACGACTTCCGCCTCAGTTTCCTAGGGGAGGCAGGACATTTTTGTTGTCAAATTCGTGCGTGCATCTAATTTTAGCCGATTATGCAGGGTATGTCGACCGGTAGTCGGATATTTTTGCTAATTTGATGTCGGTAAAATGTATTGGGACAAGGACGCTGTGGCTGTTTTGAAACGACGGATGTAAGGGGCCAACCTGTTGATCATCAGTGTCTGACACTCCAGTGACAGGTGATTAGTCATGCGCCGTTGATGCACAGGCTTATCGTCTGCATCGATCTCACTTTTATTAACCATTTAAGGCTACTAGAAGGTGACAAGGAAAACAATCCGTGAGCTGCACAACCCGCCTCTGCCCCCCCCCCCCCCTCCCCCCTCCACTTTTTTTTTTTTTTTTTTTTAAAGTTCTTTTGGACTTTTTCTAGCATGAGAAGAAATAGTATGGACAGGTTGTTCCCAAGTGAGTCCCCGCCTTTCACTCTAGCTTCAGGCTTGGGCTGCTAGTTGGCAAACAGCAATTTTGCCCCTGTCAGAGAAATTCTTCATTTTGCTTTGGGGTTTGGAACTGGAAGTGATGAAGCATCAGTTATTCAGTGCAGTGACTCATTTTATTGTGTTACTCAGCTAAGAAGTCCACAGTGTAATGGTAAATCTGCAAATCACTAACTCAGTTTAAAGAGTGACGTGCATCGCAACTTCTAGTCTTTCTTATTTGGCACAGTAAGATTGAATAACGTCCAGCAGCTCATTCACACTCACAGTTGTGACTGTGCGTGGTGTCAGGCAAATGTTGTTTACTTTTTCAGATAGCCCATTACTTTTCAGCCAGTGTTCAGTTTTAGTGTTCCCGATTTTGCATAGGTTTGCATATTTGTATGCACAAAACTCTTGAATTTACACTCATATTTGAGAACACTGCGTGACAGGTGACTCACGTTTTCATCTGGCTGTGACAAACAGTATTTTTCCAGCACTCTTCCTGAAACTCGATGAACGAAAAGCGATCTGTAACTCGCAGTGGACACTTGCAGCATCACATTTCCGCTGAGTCGTTGTGCGTAACAGACAGAATTTGATTGGCCTAAGCACTTTGGGACACTTTTCGTCCAGTCATAATGCTCTTCTTGGTTAGCGTGTGGGTTCCTCACCTTGCCGGTTCACTATGGCTGACGTACTGCTACAGTTCACATACATCTCTCCTACTTGAATGCTTTTGTAAAACAACAACGTATGGTTTTGACTTCCAGACTTTTTAATTTTATACCAAAAGACCATGGAGTGATGGACTATCAAAAATTACAAAATCTGAAAAAGACTCTCAAAAATATGGAGAGAGGGTTCCAAACACCCTTGTGTTTTCAAATCACAGCACGTTCCAAAGCCCCAGACCAAGTTAAAACCATCTTATAATGGCAAACTGCAGTGGATGTGAAAAAGAACCGAGAGTGAGACAGATAGCAGTGTACATCCCTACAGGAGTATACATAATTTGTTTGGTGCATTGGTTGCTTTTGTTGTGGTTTGTTGCTGGTGTGAGTGTTTCTCATTAATTACTTTATTGCTTTTACTTCTTTTACAGCTGAAGATTTCCTCAAACTTCATCCTTCATGCACCACCTGGGGAATTCAATGAAGTTTTCAACGGTTTGTGATTCTATTTCTAATTCTGTGAAAAGGAAACCTATCTTGGTCTGCTGCATTTTTTTTTGTTTTTTTTTGTTTGTTTTTTGTCGTGGTTTGGTTTTAAATTTAAGGGAGTTTGACACTGATCCAGGATAGCAGTCATTTCATTTACATGGTACTCTGTCACTTTAAAAAAATCAAGTGTTTTTTACCCCCTTTCTGTAAAATGTATTGGTGGTTCACTGAAATAGCAGCTTGATATTACTGTAACCTTGTATTGAGGACATGTGTACAAGGAAGTTGCAGCTGCACTCAAGTGTGTACATTACGTGTCCTGGAATTGAAGTGGAATTGTGGCCATTGTGTATGACTATCAGTACACTGAGCAGGAATGTATGACTCATGAGTATGGTGTGGAGAATGAGAGTGCAGTAATTGAATTGTTTGTTTCTTCAGATGTACGTATACTGGTGAATGATGACAATCTGCTGAAGGAAGGAGCCTCAGGGTAAGTTCTTTCCTTTACACTAAATTAATAATAATTCAACAATTATAATGAGGATAATAAAGCATCATTCACACTCTACGATATAATGCTGTACCTCCTCCTATGAGCTAACTTCTCCATAAAAACAATTGAAACCTGTGGTAAATTGGGCTTGGTGCTATCCTTTGATTTCTAGACCTGAGACCCAAGCAGAGAATCTCTGACATTGCCCAAAGCTAAGCAAAACAGCCCTCATCCACCTTAAAGACACTTGCCCAGCCAAGCAGCCAAAGACACATGCCAGGAACAACTTGTCCTTAAGGGCCAAAAGCCATAGGACATAAAGCAAGCTAATGATGATCATGGCTTCTACTGTAGTTCTAGGCCTGTGATTGATCATTTTGATGACAATCAGTCTCGATAAGTGGGTGAAATGTTTGGTATCGTTAGGTTCACACACAAATTTTTATGAATATGAATACATCACTAGTAATTCAATAACTACAATAATAATGATTATATTATATATAACTGTGTAGGTGCTGTACCCATTTTCTTGAATTTGCTCAAAGCACCGCCAACTAAACCCAACACGTGTGGTCACGTAAATCATACGCATTTTCTCACAGTCACACCCTGGACTTGAACACATTACAATCACATGGTGTGCAGGGTCAGCTCAGCAATTTCGATTTGCATTTATTTTCAAATTGTGTGGGCTGAACCAAAGCAGAGGATGCCGGAGTACCCAGTACTCTGCTTTGGAAATGTTCAGCCCACCAAATTTGGAAAAATAAATGCAATTCTGAATTCCGAAATTTAAATAGCTGAGCTGACCCTTCGCACCACGTGATTGTAATGTGTTTATGTCCAGTGTATGAGAGAATGTGTGCGATTCACGTGAGCGTGCGTGTTGGGTTCAGTTCGCGGCGCTTTGAGTCGATTCATGAAATTGGGTAAAGCGCCTATAAAATGCTCATTATTATTATTATTACCCAGAGAGACCCCCCTGATGGTCGGCCCGAATGAACGGTGCCACATACTATAGAGGAAAATTCTTTGCCCCAAGTGGGACTCAAACCTGACCTCTGGCATTGATGACAAAGTCTTAACCACTAGCAACAGATCTCAAGGGTTTGAACTGATGCCGGTTTTTCTTGCACTTGCAGGGCCTTTGCCCAATACAACAAGGACCAGTTCACCCCATGCAAAGTAGAGGGTTCGGACCTCCAGGTGAGATTAATGTACATGTGTGTATTAGCTGTTCATTTAAGTTAACTCCATCGTCACAGCTTAGGGTGAGTGAATGGGTGCTAGTGAATTTACCTGTAATTTGTAATGTGATTGCTTGCAGATTTGTGAGTGGAAAGCGGACAGTTGTTGGGAGATTATGTATTGATCACTCTTTGTTTTTGTTGGGTTTTTTTGCTTGGCCTTCAATTCTGGTCACATGTATTTTACAGACATACAACAGCCTATAGGTATAACTTAAAATCATGTCTGCTGTTCAGGGTTGCACATTTAAGTCGGTCCCAGGACACTGACCTATAAAAATTTCAAATGTCCTATTTTTCCCACCTCAAGCGGACATTTGTCCTATTAAAATTGTTATTGCCACTAAGTGGCCAGGACACTGTGTCCTATCACTTTGCTGTTTCCAGGACATTTTGTCCTATAGAAGCTGTGGAAAATGTGCAACCCTGGCTGTTCTGCCATCAAGGGTTTAAAAAAAAAAAAAAAAAAAGTACATGTAATACAAGCAGGAAACTCAGCATGCTTATAACTTTTAGTTTCACACATGTTATCAAACTGTTGTGAAGTTCAGTACCATTAACTGTTTGTGTGTGTGCAGGCTCTTATTACAGAACATGGGGATCAGGGATCAGGGCGCTTTCTGGATCCCAGGACCAAACAGATCTTCAGGTTAGTGGCCAACTTGTGTGGCAGACAATAAATATAATATTAATACATGCAGCACTCGCTGCTGACCTGTTAGTGTTACTGTTAAGTTCATGTACATGTACTGTAAATTAATTTTGGGGTCATCAGTTAAACTAAGTCAGAAGGATCAGTGCAGATCTGAACTTAAAAGACTGCTCTTTTTTGTTTAGCTGTAAGCGGTGTTACTCCAGCACAATCAGAAATCTGGCGTTTCAGTGTAGGCTGTACCCTTGGTCACTGAAGTCTTAAGTCACTAAATCAGAGCAGGTGAAATGCCACATTTCCAACAAGTAAAATTTTGATTTGTAGACGTACTAATAATTACATATATTTCCATTTGTTCAGCTGACTAGTTATTTTTTTTTTTTTTTTAAGACCAAGGTTGTCTTTGGAGTTTTGCAACTGCAGTGTAATGTTTTGTCCATTTGTTGTTGGTTTTGTTTTGTTTGATTTTTGTTTGTCATCTGACCAGTAAATTTACCTGCCATTTTGCCGGCTCCCTTTAGTGTTGTCTGCTTTTGATTATGGCAGGACAGGGGGAAAATGATGTAGGGAAATGTGCACAGCAAGTTGTTTGTTCTTTGGAAGTGTGCCTCCTCTGTAGGGTGGTGGGTGTTTGGGGTTTAACGTCCTTTTCCACCACATACGGGCGATATCAAAGACGGGGCAACGACGAAAAAGCCAGCACAAATATTTGGCCCCAGCCGGGATACGAACTCACGACCCCAGCATTAGAAGTCCAACGCTCTACCATTCGGCCACCCCAGCTCCCCGTGCCGCGTCTGTAAATCCCAGCTTGTGTTTTGTGGTGCAGGTACGACCATTTACGGAAGGAAGGGAGTGACTTCCAACCCACAGATACAGACAGGCGGGCCGAGTCATGGCGGGCTGAGATTGAGACAGCCATGACGGCTTACGTACAGAGCCACTACCCATACGGTGTCTGCACTGTCTACGGCAACACGGCTGATGGGAACATTACCATCATCGCTTGCATTGAGAGCCACCAGTTCCAACCTAGAAACTTCTGGTGAGTCCGCAACCCCCTGGGTCTCATCTACCAGTTGGTATTTCTTCTTTAGTTTTGAGCTGTGTCACTAGTATGCATTGTATAGAGCAGTGAGTGAATTGTTCAGCTGAGTGATTTACCTGCAGGGTCCATACAGGTCATGGAATCCTGGAAAAGTCATGGGATTTGGAAATAGCTTCTCCAGGCCTGGAAAGTCATGAAATTCTCTCAAGAGTCATGAAAAGTCATGGAATTTGGAAATAGCTTCTCCAGGCCTGGAAAGTCATGAAATTCTCTCAAGAGTTATGAAAAGTCATGGAATTTCGGAATTTTATGGAAGCCATTTTTAGCCCAACAGTGGAATGGTCAGCTTGGTGATTATTCACTGGACTGATTGCCAAAAATACCAACTAACTGCCTTCCCATAAGGCTAATGACTAACTCTGAACATTCGTCTTGCTGACAGCGATAACTTGGATAAGCTCATAATTTTTACCCTCGCGTGTGTTAGTGTGAAAGAGGGCGAGGAAGGTGTCATGGAAAAGAGGAGAGATGGCCTGGAAAAGTCATGAATTTTTAAGACTGTGAACCTGTATGGACCCTGGGTGAGTCCGCAACCCCCTGGGTCTCATCTACCAGTTGGTATTTCTTCATTAGTTTTGAGCTGTGTCACTAGTATGCATGGGCGATAACACTCTCAGGCATGAGATTTTTCCACCATTCGGTGGAATTCAGCTGCGCCCAGGTCAATTTCTGTTGTCGAGGCAAAAAAAAAAGAAGAAAAAAAGAAGGAACAAACAGGTCAGTTTCTCAGTATCACATTCAGGCATGATGTCTTTTGACTCCTGGTCCAGTTTCCACTGTTTTTTTTAATGTTTTTGCTGCTGTATTTCTGCTGTTTTGTGAAGAAAAACTACAACAGCAAAACGTGTTGGACATGCAGATCAATCTGCCCATTAAAAAAAAAAATTCATGTATGTAACGCAGTATTTTATAGCCCTCTGTCATCTGCCCATCTGTCTGCTTTCTCTGCTTTGTCTCAGAATTTCTGATGAGAGAAGATTGCTTTTCACACATTTCAGCAGCAGAAGAAAGGCATTCTGTGGAAAATCTAAGGACACAGTTTTACTTCCAAGACAAGCAGAAAACCTCAGTCAGAGAAAAATTGTATTGTGTGTGTTGCAGGAACGGCCGCTGGCGGTCACAGTGGTCTGTCACGTTCTCCGAGTCGGGCGGCTCTGCTGAGTTGACAGGCATCTTGAAGGTGCAGGTGAGTTGCCTCCCATGCCTTCTTAATTTTCTGCGAAAGTTAGTCTCTGGTTTTGTTTTTTGTTTTTAATTTCTTTTTCTTTTATTGAACAATTTGAAGTGCATTGTATAGAGCAGTGAGTGAATTGTTCAGCTGAGTGATTTACCTGCAGGGTCCATACAGGTCATGGAATCTTGGAAAAGTCATGGAATTTGGAAATAGCTTTTCCAGGCGTGGAAAGTTCTGAAATTAGCTTAAGAGTCATGAAAAGTCATGGAATTTTGGAATTTTATGGAAGCCATTTTGAGCCCCACATTGAAACAGTGAGCTTGATTACTCATTGGACCGACTGCCCAAAATACCAACAAACTGCCTTCCCATAAGGCTAATGACTAACTCTGAACGTTGGTCATGCTGACTGCGATAACTCGGATAAGCTCAGAATTTCTACCTTCGTGTGTGTCAGCGTGAAAAAGTGATCATGTTGTTACAGTTGAAATACTGTGTGTCCTTCACAGGTCCACTACTACGAGGATGGGAATGTGCAGTTAGTCAGTTCCAAAGAAGTGAAAGAGAACTTAAAAGTAACAGTAAGTACCAACTGTTTCCTTGCTCAACATCTAGCATAGTTGTGCCGAAGACAAAAACAATTCCAAATTTAAATTTGCACGGGATTTCCTGTATCAGTATTAGAAGATACATTTAGCTGAAACATAAGTGCGTTAGAGTTTAAGGTGGCAACATTGTGTAACATGGTGGATATTGCAGTAGTCATGTAGATGTACATTCAGCAGACTTTGTCAGTATCATCTCATATTGCTTCATGGGGTGTGAATAGTCGGTCACAACGTGTGTGTGTGTGTGTGTGTGCACTTGTATGATATTTGAGCGTACCATTTCAAAATCAAAATCAGTTTCAAAAATACTTTCTTGTCCATTAAATAACAGGTGTAAAATGGAATATCGTCCCTGGACTCACAGCTGGAAACAAAATAAGAATGGAAAGTTAAGATTCTAAGCCGATAATAACAACATAAAGCTGGTTTGGCATGTGCAGTAACTTAACCCCCCCCCCCTTCCCCCCCCCCCCCCCCCCCCCCAAAAAAAAAAATCCTTTGTGTGTGTGTTTCACTGATTGTTGCTTTTTTGTTCTTTGTTGCTTTGTTGTTGTTTTTGAGTTTAAAAAAAAAAAAATAATAAGTTACATCATGCAATACTTTCTGTCTTTCAGAAAGAGGCAAATACAGCAAAGGCTTTCATCACTATAGTGTCAGAAGCAGAGAGTGAGTACCAGGTGAGTGATCTTACCAAGTGGTTACCAGTAGGCTGGGCAAACAACAACTAGTGTTAGATATTTTGGTTATTATTTAACAACCGCGTCCTGTCGGCAGTGTTAGGCATGGACTGATGGAGACAAAAAGTGTGTTTAGGTTTTCAGGCAAATAAAAATTCATTTCAGCAGGCCAGCCAAAAAAAAAAAAAAATTTTTTTTTTTTTTTTTTTTTTTCAGTGTCTGTGATCAAGGTGCAATCTGTATTTTTTTCCTTTCCAAACGTCCATATAAAGTTACAGTTAAAAATTATTTCCCGGATGCTTTAAGTTTATGCTGATTGATAGTGGCCCCGTTTACATTAGCTTAAAATACTGCCCTGAGAGCGCCCTGTCACGTTTACACTTGGACAAACCGCTCCAAAAGCACACCGCTCTCAGACTACCTACAGTGGGTAGTCTTGAGGGTGCTCCAGCTTAGGGCGCTTTCATCACGTTACGTGGGGCCCTGTGTCACCATAGCAACAGGCCATTTTTGCAAATGGCGAAAGATCATTTTTTTCTGCCAGGCATACAAAAAGACGTGCTTTCTGGGCGCTGCCATCTTTAATATGTCACATTCCTCGAGAGCACGTGACGTATCAGCTCCCCTTCGACGATTGTGTAATGTAAACGCTGTGGAGCGCTCTCAGGGGCACCCTCAGAGCGCTCTGTAATGTAAATGGGGCCAGTGTCTAATTTAACTTAAGCAGTGAAGAGTTTGTGGAAGTGTTGTGTGTAGCTTACAGTTAAAATATTCTGTTTCTCTCACTGCTAACTTGTCGTGGGGATGTTCCTGTTTAGACGTCACATTTTTTGGCTAACGATACTGTTTGACTGTTTCCACACAGAGGGCTTTGTCAGAAAACTACCAAACAATGTCTGACACGACCTTCAAGGCCCTGCGGAGACAACTGCCTGTCACGCGAACCAAGATAGACTGGAACAAGATTCTGGGTTACAAGATAGGAGGCGAGCTGAAGAACAATTGACCCTCGTCACGTCGCGTCTTGCCAAGCTCATTAGCATCAACTTGTCGTCGTCGTCGATTGGCGTCAGCAGGCGTGATTGCATGCTGTTCGTTTTGAAGTTGAATTGGTAGATAATGCTGAGAATCATGAAGAGACAGGACGAGAAGGGAAGGAGAACAAGAACAATTTATACCAACCATCCAATTATCAAAGGGATTTGTTTTTTTCTTTCTTTTTAAATTTGTCTTTTTGTGTTTTGTTTTGTCTAGGGGTCTGTTCTTTTGATGGCAAATTTCCGGAAGGATGTTTTTCCATGTAATCCTTCCTTCACCTGTATACATACATACATACACACTCCTGACATTGTACAGTTTGACTGGGCGTGTGTGAGTGTCATTGTCTGTTTAGGTTGAGCGTATATGCAACACGTCAACAGGTTACTTTGCCCATGAGAGTGGAAAGATAAGCAGGATGCACATGTACAGTTTCATCAACTCTTATGCATCGGTACTTTAATCTTATCAGGCTCAGAGCTGGCAGTTTTAATCTAGCACACGAGTGACGTCAGTTTTCCGTCTGTTTGGATCTAATTATCCGGGGAGTATCAAGTAACGGAAAAAAATATTAGTTTCAGAAGGATTTTCCCTAGTTAGACAAGGTCTTTTTTCAAAAGTAGAAAACTACAATAAGTCAAAGCACCTTTCCTTTATTTTCAGAGCTTTCAGACTACACAGTTTGACTCTTACAAAAAGGAACAGGTTTAGCGTAAAAACTTGTATGTTGTATACTTAATGCAACTTAGAGGGAGAGAAAAATTTGTAACTTTGAATACGCAAGCTGAAGTCTGAGATGTGCTGTGTTGTGTGGAAAGACTGAAAATGGTCATCTGCATGTGCAAGTGTAGGTGACATGTTTGTGTAGTGTCAGAACATTTCAAGTATTGAGCTTTTGCGGTCAGGGTATTCACATGCTGATAGGTAAGACATTCTTCAAAATGTTAAGTGAGCGTAGATCTCTAAAGGTTTGCCTGATGCATCTCGCTTGTGCTTGTTTCGCATCTGTACAAAGAACATTTTCTCTTCTTTCTTTCTTCTTTTTAAATTTTTTTTTTTTTTTTTTAATCTCCTGTCCAGACTTTGAAATGTCAGCTTCTTTCGCATTGCAAGAGAATTTAGGGTTTCACGATCTTCCATGCTTGCTGTGGACTAATTGTACAGACATTTTGGACAGCCTGGTGAAAAACGCACCTTCTGTCAAAGCATGATTGACAGAACGATTCTTCAGAACTTGACATCCATCATTAGTAAGCTCGGTCGGCCGGCAAATGCAGAAACAGATCCATCTTTAAGCAAATAGTTTGGTTGTGGGTATCATATTCCCTGTCCCCCCATTCCAAAATGATTTCTTAAAAACTCTGTGACTGTGTGGTTGAGTGAAGTTTCTAAGCTGCTTGTTTTGCTTCTTCTTAGCTTTTTCAGCATCAGTTTACTCTTTGTCAGTTGATCAAAACCGAAATACATGAATCTAGGTGTATGTGGTACCATCTCTGTTATAAGAGAAGTCACGGTCGAGCAAGAATTGATTGCTTTGCCTTCTGGTTAAAATTATGCAGTCTTTTGGGAAGGGGGGGGGGGGGGGGGGGATTTCCAGAAAATTATACTGTTGTGCTAGGAATAAGAATGGTTTAAATCTTTTAGTGCAGTTCCCTGTACTGGGGAAAAAATGACTATTGTCTGAAGTAGCAATATCTGACTGATAATAAGAATGATGTAGTAGCAACTGGCTGATACTAAACATGAACAGAGCTTCACGGATGTGAGAACTTGTTCAGACTGTTCTGAGAGCGTGTGAGGATGAACGAAATGTTTTTCACTGTAACGTATGTCTAGGTGTGCAGTTGAGAGGGTTGCCTGTTTTTTTTTCTTTCACTTTTTTATCCCTCACTTATACATGTACCTGTAGAGCATGCACGCAGACACTCCATTGCTGAGTATCGGATAATAATGGTATAAATGACTACAGAAATCACATTCACAAGGACCTCATTCTTTTTCTTTTTATTTTTTAGTGATGATCTTGCAAAAAGCACTTGGAAGCAAACTTTGGTGGACAGGGAATACTTTCAAACTGTTTCAGCGATGTGGTATGGTATCGCATGTATAAAATAACTGATGCAAGTTTTAACTCACTTATTTAGTAGAAGTATCATATTGATATAGTTTCTCCTTGATTACTAAAACCTATGTTGTATCTGTTAGGAAGGTTCCAGTTTACAGGAGAACTTCATACTTTAAAAAGGAAAAAAAAGGGAAAAAGCAGGAGGTAAGACTTTAAAACTGCCCATAACTGGTACATGTACGTATCTATGTACAGCCCCCCCCCCCCCCCCCCCCCCCCCCCCCCCCCCCGCGCTACGTTCACATTGGCTTGAAGCTGATCATTAATCGTCTGATCATTATTGTCAAGTATGAGGATATGAATATGATGAATAAACAATACTTGTGTAAAACAGACTATTCTTCGTGTTTTTGTGTGGGGACGAGAGAGTGTGCGTGCACTTGCGCGTGGGCACGAGTGTGTACGTGTGGGGGGGGGGGGGGGGGGGTGCACGAGTGATTGCTTGGGCACGTATGTGTGCGTGTGGGAACGAGTATGTGTGTGTGTGTGTTCTTGGGAGGAGGAGAGAGGCTGCTTATTTTATTTAAACGATTTGCCAGAATGCTGCCCTTGTACTAAGCTATGTCAATCGGAACGCTTGGGTAAGTGGTGCAGTGTACTTTTTTTCCCTTGCCTAACAGTTGCCTTGTGACTGTAAAACAGGGCTGGATGATTCCTCTGTGTGTGTGTGTGTGTGTGTGTGCACGCGTACGTACGTGTTTCTGTATGCTTGTGGTAGAAGGTGGTACATCAGTGTACAGTGTCCTGATGAACGGAACCAGCTGTCAAGCGACATTTTGAAATAATAATAATAATGAATATAGTTTATATAGCGCCTATCTGTTTTCTACAAAACACTCTTTGCGCTCATGCGCGCGCGCGCACACACACACACACACACACACACACTGAATGCCAATGAAAAAGTAGTCGGACTACAGCTCGAAAGCTTGCCTAAAGAGTGAGGTCTTTAAATGGGCTTTGAATTGAGTCCCACTGAGTGGGAAGATCCCTAATGGTGACAGGTAAAGCGATCCAGACGGAGGGGGCGGCGTAAGAAAACACACGCAGTTCAACAAGAAATCTCCAAATCGTTAACAGTTTATTTACAAGCATTATACAGCATCAAACATATCACAGGAGATTCAACAAAACAATGTCAAACAACAATGTGCAAGACAAGTACTAGTTGTACACGAAGTTTCTCGGCAGACCAGCATCAACAGACTATGTACATTTATTCAGAACACGATCATACGTGCGGATCCGACGTGGGGTTTGAGAATAATAATAATAATAACTGGCATTTGTAGGGCGCATTTCTTTGGCATAAACTCAATGTGCCAAGGATACTTCCCCGTGCCCCCCCCCCCCCCCCCCCAAAAAAAAAAAAAAAAAAAAAATGAAATAAAAAATAAAATAAAATTAAGCTACGCAGGAAACAGAAAAAAAAAAGAAACGAATCAGGTATAAATATATTCTTCCTCTTACTATTGTCTGCAAAAGTAGACACAGACAAAACGTAGAAACGTTCAGCAGCGTCCGTAAACCACAAAATTAATGGTGCTCCCTCTTTAATCTCTATTCGAAACTCAAGCCCTACTCCTCAACCCCCCCCCCCCCCCCATCACTTTCTCCATGTCTTGGATCCGCCTTTGGTTTGTGTCGGCTACATGGGAATCAGAGAAGGAAACACAATACACGGATTCTGTCTATTATCAGGTCGAGTGCGTGGGTTGTGTAACTGGCTTTTCACATGTATCGTCATGAGCATTAAACTGGTCCACCCCTGTTACATGTCTCCTGTGTCCTCGTAATGTACATCATTATCATCGTACTTACGAGGCTTTACGATATATGTTACACGTTAACGCCCAAACAACCAACCGAAGATCTACACTCATCACAAAAAGGAAAGGACCACCTTGAAATCCCGAGTGTCGTAAAATAGTCTTAGCGATCGTTTCTAAACTTTCGTAAAGGCTCGTATCACACAGGGGACGTTTTAGTCTGAACAAACATCGAACACTGACGCCCGACCACGGTGTTTTTCCGTGTTTCTCGTGTGACACATGGCCACAACATGTCTGTGCTCTAATTATTCCGGCTCGTGTTCGAGCCGTGTTCTGTCTGTTCGGACCAGGTCTACCGTGTGACATGAGCCTCATATCACAAGAGAGCGGTTTTAGTCCGAACAAACAGCGAATGAATATGGTGTTTTTCAGTGTTTCTCTTGTGGCACGCGGCTACAACATGCCTTTGCCCTAATTTTTCCAGAGCATGTTTTCATCTGTTCTTCCATGTCCGTTCGGAAAAAAAAGTCTCCTATGTGTCATGGGCGTAAGTCAACTTTAAGTAACCAAGCTTCACAGAATTACGCTGTGAAAACATGAGAATTTCCTCGTGTACTTCGAGGGCACTATAGCACAGTTTGAATGATGCAGAAAACGTGGTACATGTATGTTCAAGCATATAACGCATGCATGTTGTACTTGTCTTTGTCACTGTATAATATGTATACCAAAAACTGAAGAAAAAAAATGGATGAATGGATGTTTGGGGGTTTAACGCCCTTTGCCACCACATACGGGTGATATCAAAGACGGGGCAACGATGAAAAAGCCAGCACAAATATTTGGCCCTAGCCGGGATACCAACTCACGACCCGAGCATTAGAAGTCCAACGCAAGTACCATTCGCCCCCCCCCCCCCCCCCCCCCCCCCCTGTGAAAAAAGAAAAAGGAAAAAGGAAATTTAAAAAAAAAACCCAACCAAGGTCCATATTCGAGATTTGGACACCTCTCACTTTTTAGCCATTATTCAATTCAATATTCAATTCAATATAACTTTATTGTCTGTCTATATGAACAGATATGGAGTCGTACTCGCAAGTTTTGCAATTTTTTTCCCCTGCTGGGGCCAAATATTTGTGCTGGCTTTTTCATCGTTGCCCCGATCTTTGATATCACCCGTATGTGGCGGAAAAGGACGTTAAACCCCCAAACACCCACCCACCCTCCTTGACTTTTTCTGATGAGTGTGCCATGTTCACTCTGACCTTTAGGGTCAAGACAAGTGACCTACAAGGCGTCATCAGCCTGAGGCCGAGAAGTGGGCTTCCTGATAAACCCTGATCCAGCAATCACATTATCAACACTGACCTACAGTAAGTCATTTCATTGACTCAGTGTTACGTTCTCACGGCCGCCCAGCTGGTGTCATCTGTCTGCCAGAAGAACTACTGACTGGGTAATAAAAACGTAACACATAATTTGTTCATTTATGCAAAATTCCGCTGATTGGGCGAATGGAAAAAAAATCATCAATTTGTCACAAACAGGGCTGGGCCATGGGGCCAAATATTTGTGGTGGGTTTTTCATCGTTGCCCCGTCTTTGATATCACCGTATGTACTGGAAAAGGACGTTAAACCCCCAAACACCCACCCACCCTCCTTGACTTTTTCTGATGAGTGTGCCATGTTCACTCTGACCTTTAGGGTCAAGACAAGTGACCTACAAGGCGTCATCAGCCTGAGGCCGAGAAGTGGGCTTCCTGATAAACCCTGATCCAGCAATCACATTATCAACACTGACCTACAGTAAGTCATTTCATTGACTCAGTGTTACGTTCTCACGGCCGCCCAGCTGGTGTCATCTGTCTGCCAGAAGAACTACTGACTGGGTAATAAAAACGTAACACATAATTTGTTCATTTATGCAAAATTCCGCTGATTGGGCGAATGGAAAAAAATCATCAATTTGTCACAAACAGGGCTGGGCCATGGGGCCAAATATTTGTGCTGGCTTTTTCATCGTTGCCCCGTCTTTGATATCACCCTATGTGGTGGAAAAGGACGTTAAACCCCCAAACACCCACCTACCCCTGTCACAAACAGCCTCTCACAAGCAGTATTCTAAATTGTTCCAGAAATAGCTGCAAGTGTGTACCGCTGTAAGACTGAATTCCTTGAAAAATTGTCTTTGTCGGAAAGTTTTACCGACAGTGTCAAAACATATTACAAGCACCATACACAGCAATATTTTACATTATCAGCGAAGAACAAGAAGGAAAAAAAGCGGAGAGAAAGAAGTGTCATAATTTATCATTTAACGAAGGCCGATTGAGTACACTCAAAAAATCACACATGAGTAAGTGTTTCCGATTTGGTCGAAGTTCATGCGCGTGTCACATTCTTATGCACATTCCTCCCCCTCCACAAATAAAGAAACAAAGTGATTGGTAATCTAAAAACAAGAGAGAAATATCTTACGCACATCTGTGAGCAATTATATACTATTTACAAGATTTCGTTGAACGTATCTGCATGTACAGACACAAGATTGCCTCAATATTGTCTGTGGCAGGTTGGAAACACTGCTCACTGGCTTGCAAAGTTTTTTTTTTAGTTTTTTTTTTTGCTTTTGTTTTTCCTTCTAAATTTCATAAGAAGTCCTTTATTTTTTTGCCCGTACACCTGCTCTCTTCTCCCTCTCTCCCCATCCCTCTCCCCTCCCTCTCCCAAATCCCCCTCCCTCTGCCCCTTCCTCTCCCTCTCTCCCTCCCTCTCCCCCTCCGGGGCCTCTCCCCCTCCCTCTTCATCCCCCCCCCCCCCCCGGCCTCTGCCCCTGCCCCTCCCTCTCCTTCTCCCCCTTCCCCTCCTTCTCCCTCTCCCCGACTTGTCCCCGTTTCCACGGTGGATGGTCTTGGTTGACAGTGCCCGACTACTGACTAAAAAGAAAAGAAAAAAAAAAAAAAACCAAAAAAACCCAAGCACTTGCATATATCGCAGTTCGTAATGTTGGGGCTTGAAATGGCACTTGAACTTCGGTGCGAAAGCTAGCCAGGCGTGTGTAGTTGTGGTTTCAACCTATTCCAGGAAAACAAAGTAAAACGTTGATGGTAACTTTCATTTGTCAGATAGGGCCAGATCAAAGAGCGCACCCCCCCCCCCCCCCAATCCCCCCCCACTCCCCCCCCCCACCTCACTCCCCTCCAGCCTTGTTCTGTCTGAGGACTGTTTCAAAAGTCAGGTGTCTTTAAACGAGGAAGCCTGCAAAGTAGCTGAGGTCTTCGTTCACAAGACGAGGCTGTGACTCGGTCTCCATGTTCATCAAGGTCACAACAGCCTTCACCTCTGACCCGGCGGCCACTTGGTACACCACACTTCCGGAAGCCTGGCCGCCATGGAAAGAGTTGTCTCCGAAAACGAAGAGGCGCGAGATCACGTTATCTTGAACTCGGAGGGCCACGTCCATCTTCACAGCCGTTGGCGCCTCCACCTCGAAAACGAGACTGAAGATGTAAAGCCCGGTTACCGGGGCAACGAATACCCCGGAAGTTGCGTTGTACCCGTCTCCGTCGTTGAGCTGAACGTCACTAAAGACGAGGACATCGTCAACATGGACGTCGAGTTTATCGGTCAGTGTGGCGTAGAATGCGACCCTGGACTGGGCTGAAATGGAAATCAGATTAATGATATTTTCGGTCGTCTATCAGACTCTATGGATTTTGATAGAGTAGTGAGAGGGGCGTTTTCCAAGTTGGCTTGTTCCTTCCTTCAATTCCTTCAAGGGTTTTGAAGCATGAACAGCACCAAGACATAATGTTATAAAGCAAAATAATCAAAACAAAAACAGGAGTATGTTCATGTAGGAAAGAGAGTGAGGGAGAGAGAAAGAGAGGAAGAAAGCTAGAGACAGGGGAAGAGCAAGACTGAGAGAGGAAACTATTTTGATATACAACTGAACAAGACTATAAGGAAGAAAGGAAACTTAAAGATCTAAGCTCCCAACAAAAAGCTTTCCGAAGTGTGAAAAAAAAATTACAGAGTCGACCGTGCAAGCACAGTCAACTCTGTCACAGTTGCAGAGTTTTCAGCGCTTCGGGGACCCTTATAAAACCAGAGCACGAGTTTGCAGTGACATTATTTGGCTTTTGGTCAGTGAGCGAGACACATCGCTACAGTGTCTAGCGGATGTTGAGTGCTGCACGATCTTTCTCGCTTAGTGTCAATGGAAAAGGACGTTAAACCCCCAAACACCCACCCACCGCTTAGTGTCAAAACGCAAACTGAGCTGTGAAATCAGGCTGCCCTTGGCTTTTATTGGGGTTTCAGGGACGCTGAAAACTGTCCAACTGTTACAGAGTTGACTCAATGGTTGACTGTGCTTGCACGGTCGACTCTATACAATGTTTTCACATTTCGGAAAGCTTTTTGTTGGGAGCTTAGATCTTTAAGGAACCGTAAATCTTGCCTGTTTATTGCATACAGCGCCAACACCGAAAAAGAGTAAAAATTATGGGATACTCATGCGCGGTACGAAATGTATTAGACTCGGAGTGTTTGTTATTTGGTAAAGTGGACGCAAAACAAGATTAGGGGAGACCACTCCTTGTAGTGGGGGCACAATTACTATGCATAGGTTGCACTGTCGGCCGACATCGTTTTGACCTTTGCTACGCTTCCCATGCTCTGCCATATGACGCACGAACCACACATTAAAGACGTTCTTTTGTTTGCTTTCAGCTGCAAAGCAATCTTGGACACGTCTTGTGCGCGTCGGTCGATGACTTCTTGATCTTTTGAGATTCAATTTGTCCAGCTTATCGCTCGAGGGCAGATAACCCTTGAGGGCCCTACCTCGCTGACTGAAGGTTACCACCCGAAATATAAATAGAAACAGCACACTCTGTCCGAACCTGATAGGCTATAAAGGGATTAGGCTGTCGGGGAACAAGACATTTACTTGCCAGTACCGTGAGAATTGTAAAATCCTTCGCTACTTCAGGTACAGATAGCAATATGACGGTTAAATGCACGGGTGCTTAGTCTAATGTCTCTTATCTGAACGGTCCCTTTCTGTCGCCACAACGTAATTGTTTGACTGTACATGTAGTGAAGTTATCTATGTAGGGCTCGGAGCGATATTCAGAGACAGGAAATCAGTGTAGTTCTATGGCTTATATTTCGCAAACCTACGTCATAGAAAGATGAATGAAAAAAGAAAATCACTACGGGGATCAGTGTGATGCGCATGTACCAGCGGCAGATCTAGGTTAAGTGTGTGTGTGTGTGTGTGTGTGTGTGTGTGTGTGTGTGTGTGTGTGTGTGTGTGTGTGTGTGCGTGACCTCAAAAGTAAAACGAGGTCGACTGAGTTACCACCCCCTCATCTTAGTTTTTTAATTGAAAAAAAAAGTTTATCCATAGGCCGGGTCTTGAGGCAACAAACTCGAAAGCATTTCTGTGTTATAATAACTTAAATCATTTATGCAGTGTATCTCAATGTCTCTGGTTTAGAAAACGAAAACTACAGTCGCTCGAACAATGTCACCGAGCACCAGGCAGGTTGGATGATGGACAGAGAGTGTTTGAGTGTGTGAGTGATCTACACAGAGCGTGTGTCTCCAAGGGTTTAACTACTCTTCGTACACGTATACGCTTGTTTGTCTAAGGTTCCAGTCTGGACATGGGTATTAAGGTGGAGTGATTTGATAAAGCAGATGATTAGCTCGCCTCCACGTCTAACCTGGTGAATCAGAATTGATGTATCATCCATCATCCCAGATCCCTCCCACGCTTGGGAAGCCAATGATCAGAAAGTACCCTCCGACCGGCTCCCGTAGTGTAGTGGTTAACACTTCGGACCGTTGGCCGGGAGACTCGAGTTCGAGTCCCAGCCGAGGAAAGCGGGATTGTTCTTACGTAGGCTGGCTCCTGCTCAGAGTGGGTGTGCTATGGGCTCAATGGGGAGGCTGTTGCCACCCAGCCGAGACTTACTAACTTCACCGGTGCGACTTTTGGGGTGCTCCCCTTGGTATGACACATCTCATGATGTGGATGATTACACGACCGGCACCGCAGGTGCCGTAGTTCCCGGGCCTGGTTAACGCCAGGATATTTACGACAAGAAGAGTGGAATGCGGCCCTGTCCCGCAGTCCCAAACCACACGGATCTCCATAGCATCATCATACCATCATTCTCATTTCCATCATCATGCATAATAAGTAAAATGCTCCAGCTTCCGAGCTCCCTGTGGATTCCACCCATGACCAGGGAGGAATACCACTGGAGCTGGCGAAGAGTTGAGGCAGAAAAAAAAGAAAAGCAAAAGCAAAAAAAAAAAAAAAAAAAGTTCTCTCCGATACGAAGAGGCTCAATTCAACGAACGCATAATTCCATGCGGCGTTAGTGAACTTTAGGTCTAAGCACCCACGAATTTCGAAACCTACCAGTTGCACAGAAAATACGAGGCACGAAATGTAAACGAAGAGGTTATCCTACCTCTCTCCTTGAGGGCGATGATCTCAGTGGACTGGTTCTTGTTGTTGATGGAGAGGTTGAAGACCTGGGACTCTAGCGTGTTGACTCTGGTCAGCAGGTTGTTGACGGTCTGAAGGGCCTGGTCCAGCTGCCTCTGGAAGTCTAGCGACGTGCTGGCTACACACACACACACACACACACACACACACACACACACACACACACACACACACACACACACACACACACACACACACACACACTTTAACATCTCAGCTAAGAAAGTGGATGAAAATGACAGATATTATTTGCTGTCTGCAAAGATGTACTTCAAGAAGTCCACAATCCACTATCAGCAGCGTGTCTTACGTGAAGCATTATAGCGTAGGTGGGTGGGGGTTTGGGGGTTTAACGTCCTTTTCCACCACATACGGGTGATATCAAAGACGGGGCAACAATGAAAGAGCCAGCACAAATATTTGGCCACAGCCGGGGTACGAACTCACGACCCGAGCATTAGAAGTCCAACGCTCTACCATTCGGCCACCCCGGCTCACCTGAAGCATTATAGCCTTGGCCTCTATTTAATATTAAATATTACTGAAGGAACACCACACCTGATTTTTGGCACGTGGTATCTCTGGTCAGTATGCAAAGTGTTGTAGGATTTGGTTTCCAAAAAAAAAACCAAAAAAACATTTGAAGCATGGACCTTTTATATGACTGGTGTCAAACATCGCAAAGCTTTGTACCATGTCGTGCACATAGTTGTTTGTTAGCTATCAAAGCTGTGTATGGATATAGGCGCGCGCGCGCGCGCGCGCGCGCGTGTGTGTGTGTGTGTGTGTGTGTGTGTGTGTGTGTGTGTGTGTGTGTGTGTGTGTGTGGTTTAACAGTCTGTATATGTCATGTCACGTGTGCATGTAGTGTAGGGGAGCCGGGGGGGCCCGAATGGTAGAGCGTTGGACTTCTAATGCTCGGGTCGTGAGTTCGATCCCGGCTGGGGCCAAATATTTGTGCTGGCTTTTTCATCGTTGCCCCGTCTTTGATATCACCCTATGTGGTGGAAAAGGACGTTAACTCTTTGACGACGGAGCGCAATTTCTGACACTGAAATTGCGCTCCGTCGTCAAAGAGTTAAACCCCCAAACACCCACCCACCCACATGTAGTGTAACTGTCGGTATTTATGTATGCCACATGTCTGTGTATTGTATGTAAATGTATGTCTTGTGTAAAATGCGAAAATAAAAAAAATGGGACGTGAAACTTGGGACAATAAAGTAGTAAAAAAAATGTTTTAATCAACAGTAAACGTGAATTATAATCTAAGTAAAGACACCAGACACTGAGCCCGCTAAAGTAACTCACCATTTGCCTTGAGTTGAAACATTTCCCGTGGGTTTTGCAGGAGCTGAGAGTTGTCCAGTAAACGTGAATTATAATCTAAGTAAAGACACCAGACACTGAGCCCGCTAAAGTAACTCACCATTTGCCTTGAGTTGAAACATTTCCCGTGGGTTTTGCAGGAGCTGAGAGTTGTCCAGATAGGACATCATGCACTGGTAGGTGGCTGCGTCCTCCTCGGACGGGAAGTTGATGGAGAAGTGCAGGAAGTTCTTGGTCACGTCAGTCTTGTCCACGAACCCATTGGCGGAGTACTTGCTTGGGTTCAGTCCATCATCTAGAAGATACAAAGGAAGGGTGTCGCCAACTTGAAATTGTCGTCATAATAATGTTATCGAGCATTTGTGAAGTTGTGTAGTTTTTGGGTTTTTTTTTTTTGTTTTTTTAAGAAATTGGCCAGCACAAATATTTGGCCGCAGTTGGGATTCGAACTCACGACCCCAGCATTGAAAGTCCAACGCTCTACCATTCGGCTATCCCGGCTCCCACACAGTTTGGAAGAATAGTACCAGTTTCAAGTTATCTACATGTTGTGTGGATGTGTGAAAGTACGACAGAGAACTGACAACTCACCCAAGTTATCTACATGTTGTGTGGTTGTGTGAAAGTACGACAGAGAACTGACAACTCACCCAAGTTATCTACATGTTGTGTGGTTGTGTGAAAGTACGACAGAGAACTGACAACTCACCCAAGTTATCTACATGTTGTGTGGTTGTGTGAAAGTACGACAGAGGACTGACAACTCACCCAAGTTATCTACATGTTGTGTGGTTGTGTGAAAGTACGACAGAGAACTGACAACTCACCCAAGTTATCTACATGTTGTGTGGTTGTGTGAAAGTACGACAGAGAACTGACAACTCACCCAAGTTATCTACATGTTGTGTGGTTGTGTGAAAGTACGACAGAGAACTGACAACTCACCCAAGTTATCTACATGTTGTGTGGCTGTGTGAAAGTACGACAGAGGACTGACAACTCACCCAAGTTATCTACATGTTGTGTGGTTGTGTGAAAGTACGACAGAGAACTGACAACTCACCCAAGTTATCTACATGTTGTGTGGTTGTGTGAAAGTACGACAGAGAACTGACAACTCACCCAAGTTATCTACATGTTGTGTGGTTGTGTGAAAGTACGACAGAGAACTGACAACTCACCCAAGTTATCTACATGTTGTGTGGTTGTGTGAAAGTACGACAGAGAACTGACAACTCACCCAAGTTATCTACATGTTGTGTGGTTGTGTGAAAGTACGACAGAGGACTGACAACTCACCCAAGTTATCTACATGTTGTGTGGTTGTGTGAAAGTACGACAGAGAACTGACAACTCACCCAAGTTATCTACATGTTGTGTGGTTGTGTGAAAGTACGACAGAGAACTGACAACTCACCCAAGTTATCTACATGTTGTGTGGTTGTGTGAAAGTACGACAGAGAACTGACAACTCACCCAAGTTATCTACATGTTGTGTGGCTGTGTGAAAGTACGACAGAGGACTGACAACTCACCCAAGTTATCTACATGTTGTGTGGTTGTGTGAAAGTACGACAGAGAACTGACAACTCACCCAAGTTATCTACATGTTGTGTGGTTGTGTGAAAGTACGACAGAGAACTGACAACTCACCCAAGTTATCTACATGTTGTGTGGTTGTGTGAAAGTACGACAGAGAACTGACAACTCACCCAAGTTATCTACATGTTGTGTGGCCGTGTGAAAGTACGACAGAGAACTGACAACTCACCCCAAGTTATCTAGATGTTGTGTGGGCGTGTGAAAGTACGACAGAGAACTGACAACTCACCCAAGTTATCTACATGTTGTGTGGCCGTGTGAAAGTACGACAGAGAACTGACAACTCACCCCAAGTTATCTGCATGTTGTGTGGCTCTGTGAAAGTACGACAGAGAACTGACAACTCACCCAAGTTATCTACATGTTGTGTGGCCGTGTGAAAGTACGACAGAGAACTGAAAACTCACCCCAAGTTATCTACATGTTGTGTGGCTGTGTGAAAGTACGACAGAGAACTGACAACTCACCCCAAGTTATCTACATGTTATGTGGCCGTGTGAAAGTACGACAGGAACTGACAACTCACCCAAGTTATCTACATGTTGTGTGGCTGACAACTCACCCAAGTTACCTACATGTTGTGTGGATGTGTGAGAGTACGACAGAGAACTGACAACTCACCCCAAGTTATCTACATGTTGTGTGGCCGTGTGAAAGTACGACAGAGAACTGACAACTCACCCAAGTTATCTACATGTTGTGTGGCTGTGTGAAAGTACGACAGAGAACTGACAACTCACCCAAGTTATCTACATGTTGTGTGGCTGACAACTCACCCAAGTTATCTACATGTTGTGTGGCCGTGTGAAAGTACGACAGAGAACTGACAACTCACCCAAGTTATCTACATGTTGTGAGGCTGACAACTCACCCAACTTATCTACATGTTGTGTGGCCGTGTGAAAGTACGACAGAGAACTGACAACTCACCCAAGTTATCTACATGTTGTGTGGCTGACAACTCACCCATGTTATCTACATGTTGTGTGGCCGTGTGAAAGTACGACAGAGAACTGACAACTCACCCAAGTTATCTACATGTTGTGTGGCTGTGTGAAAGTACGACAGAGAACTGACAACTCACCCAAGTGCGCCTCGGCGTCAGGCCTGACAATGGCGACCACCTCGTCAGCCTTGACGATCTCGATGAGAATCATCTCCCCGACGCCCGACTGCTGCACCACTCCGTCTGGCTCACACAGCATGCTGATGTTTGGCGTCACCCCGGGAACGAAAGTTTGGGGCTCCACCGTCATCATGGCCGACATACCTGGCACCACAACGTGTCAGTTTATTGGTCGGTCAAATGATCAGTCAGTCAGTCAGTCAGTCTATTGGTCGGTCAAGTGATGATTCAGTTAGTCGAATATTACGAGTCAGACCGTGAATACAGCTATCTTCAACCAGAGAAGGACTTATACATCACGTATCTCCCCAAACCACTGGACGAGTTGTCTGAAAAAAGGGCGACGTCCAGCGGTCGTATCTCTCATGAAACGTCCAAACAAATAAAAAGTAGCCCCCGAAAACTGCACGAAACCCTTAGTTGGCTAAAATGTTCGACCCCGACTAAAACAGCTGGTGTTTACAACCATCTCGTACCACACGCATAACAAAAAGTAAGATCCACCCTCCTAAATGTCACACACACACACACACACACACACACACACACACACACACACACACACACACACACACACACAGGTATAGTGTGCAATACCCCACACACAAAAAAAATCTAACGATTAAAACACAAGGGTAATTGTTTCAGCTTTCTATGTTTCCCCCACTTCCAGTCATTAATGGAAGTGATAATTCGTTCAGTAAATTGACCGATCTGTTGATCCTCAGCCTGTTGATAAGTCAAGCGTTCAGGAAGTCGAATCAGCGATTCTCAAAACTGGTCAATCAAAGTTTGGTATTTGTTTATATCCGATCATGATATGTGTATGCTAGAAAAGCCCAATATGTAAACTCCCCCCTCCCCAAAAATACCGTCTATGGGAACGCATGACTTTGGAGAGACAGAGATAAACGTAACTAATGTACAATTGTAAACGGATGAAATCAAAGTTTTACTGGAAACAAAGCAAAACATATTTCCAAGACGAATTTGATAATCTTTAGACTGCATTCAGTATGAATCAATTTGTAACGACATGTCTGATCCGTCCGCTAGTTTTCAAACAAACAAAGACACAAACAAACAAACAAACGAAGACACAAACAAACAAACAAACAAACAAACAAACAAACCACTTCTCCAGGAATTTCAGAGTTGCTAAAACCAGTTGCAGGACTATGTACAAAACCCCAAGAGACCGATGAATCTTGAAGAGTGCCTGCTCTTCCGAATTCCCATATAACTTTTAGTAATTATTGTGACTCACTCAGGTCCATGTTGGAACAGACTGCCAGCAAAACCAGAGTCCCAAAGTGAGAAGCCATGGTTCCTGTGATGCAACAAAGTTTCCTTCAAAAACACACAGTCGTTCAGCAAACAAAGCCAATTTCTAACGATCGCTGCCAATCAAAGCTAGTAAACTTCTGCCGTTCACAAGAACTGATTCGTCTCTGCGGTGCCTCATAGATAATCTGCTCGCTTTTATCGTCTGCTACTGGCGGTCACGTGTCCTGAAGTAGGCCCTTAAGACTGGCGTGAGAGACTGAAAACAAGAGGTGCAGACGTAAATTGGATGTGATGACGAAAACAGTCTGAAATGGGAGGGGACTTTATCAAATTTAGGATTGGAGCAGACGAGATTTTGGAAAGACTGCTCAGTTGAAAGAGACGGAAAGGTCAGCAGATTGCGTGAATCAGCTTTATTCACAAACTGCTTTGTGTCATCTTGTTTACAAATTTTTGGCCACTTGCGTCACTAAGGATGTTTTTGTTTTCTGGGCCTTGTTTGGTGTTTGGGGGCAGAATTATGTCTTGATTTCTCACGTTTCTTTTCGGGTCATGTTTTTCTTCTTCTTCTTCTTTTGTGGCCAGGTGTGTCACAAGTTTTAGTATCATTGATGCTTCAGTGTTGCTTCATCAAAGCGTAAAGTGTTATGGTTGAATATTTGTAAACACTTTGAGTCGGTGCGTTTGCACTACAGAATTTGCTATGGGTTTTTCCTGGAAGACTTCAACATTGTACATGCGCAGTTTGTCATTGGCCAAGTACGTTTGCGTGTTTGTTTGTTTGCAAGTGTTTGTTTGTTTGTTTTTTTGTTTGTCTCTGGCACTTCCGCCAAAGTGGCACATGATCATTGATCAGGCTGAGAGAGTAACAGTTGCTTTCGTTTCGAAACACAAATTAAAAACAAAGAAAGATTTAGAGTGAGCGGTAGTCTGACAGGTAGCGCGTCGGACTTAGCAGGTACGCTACTGAACGGCCGTCACCAATGTCACGGCGATGGAACCTGGTTCGAGTCCAGGTTGTGACATGTGATACCAATTTTTTCCCTGGCTAGCGGACTGCTCATCGGGGGTTCTCTCCGGGTTATCCGGCCTTCTTCCCGAAGCCAAACATTCAAAAATAGGATAGTTAGGTGGGTGGCGCTGCACCGCGGTGACGCGCTTCCCCAGGGGGAAGCGCCCGAATTTCCCGAAAGGGCCTATGAAGTAGTAGAAAACAACGACAACCTACCAGTACGCTAATCATGACAATGAAAAGGAAAAGGAACTGAAAACAAAGTTTGGTTCAAAGACTACGAGTCTCCAATAAATCATCTCTGAATGGCCGAAGCAGACGACACCCACTGTTGTTATCTCCCCTCATTATCGTTGTCTGGATCCCCCCTCTGGGCTGAATTGCCCAGACACTTTCTATCAGACAAATGTTGAGAGGAGGTCTAAACGGTATCGCACACATATGGTTGGCCAAACTGGTAAGAAGGCTATTACGGGACCCCATGGTCTCATGAATTATGTTTTACAGTGAAGAAGGTGTGTAGAACACAGCCAAGCCATTCATCCTATGTATACGCGAGACAGCGACACGGCCATTTTTCACCGACCGCAAGTGTCTCCGCACAGAGTTATTTCCCTGTGTTCGCTCGCTACTAGCTAGGCGGCTCGCCGGCTCAGCGGCCTAGCGGGCCGCCGTTCCGTCTCAGTGCACTCACAACATATGTCGGCGACCCTAAATTTTCACTCTTTTCTAAGTATTCCCCACGACTGAAACCGCAATGTGTTACATATCAAAAGGTTCAGCATGCATTTGTCTATACTTTCACGTCCGTTTCAAGCCGGCACAAAGCCACAAGATACCCATCAGACAAATTCTCCTGCCGACTGCTGACGACTCGACAGGGCTAATCAGCTCTGCACTCAGTACATCGGCGAACCAAGCATCGACCTTTTTTCTAAGCACTCCCCACGGCTGAAACCACCATGTGTTATACACCATAAGGTTCAGCAAGTATTTTTCTACACACTTATAATCGTTTTATGCCGGCACAAAGCCAAAACATGCCCATCAGACAAATTTTTCTGTCCCACCTAGGGCTGAACAGCCATTTCCTCGAATTCACGCTTTCTCACTTTAAAGCTCATTTACCACTACTCTGACGGCTACACCATACCTATGTCATATACCATATGACGCAGCATGTATTTGTCTACACATTTATACTCGTTTTATGCCGGCACAAAGCCAAAATATACCCATCAGACAAATTCTCCCGCCCGGTCTAGGCAAGATCACCAACCCGCCGGCTCGGCCGCCGCTCTGCACTCACAACATACATCGGCGGTCCTAACTTTTACCTCTTTTCTATGTACTTCCCACGGCTGAAACCACTATGTTTTATACATAGAAAAGTTCAGAGTGTATTTTTCTACACATTTATAATCGTTGCATGCTGGCACAAAGCCAAAACATACCCATCAGACAAATTTTTCTGTCCCACCTAGGGCTGAACAGCCATTTCCCCGACTTCACGCTTTCACACTTTAAAGCCCATTTACCACTACCCAGACGGCTACACCATACCTATGTCATATACCATATAACGCAGCGTTTATTTTTCTACATTTTTATAATCGTTTCATGCCGGCACAAAGCCAAAACATACCCATCAGACAAATTCTCCCGCCCGCTCTAGGCCCGATCACCAACCCGCCGGGCCGGCAGCCGCTCTGCACTCAGAACATACATCAGCGGTCCTAACTTTTACCTCTTTTCTAACTACTTCCCACGGCTGAAACCACCATGTGTTATACATCAAAAGGTTCAGCATGTATTGTTCTACACATTTATAATCGTTTTCTGCCGGCACAAAGCCAAAACATACCCATCAGACAAATGTTTCTCTCCCACCTAGGGGTGATTAGCCATTTCCCCAACTTCACGCTTTCACACTTTAAAGCCCATTTACCACTACTCAGACGGCTACACCATACCTATGTCATATACCATATGACGCAGCGTTTATTTTTTTTACATATTTATAATCGTTTCATGCCGGCACAAAGCCAAAACATACCCATCAGACAAATTTTTCTCTCCCACCTAAGGCTGATAAGCCATTTCCCCGAATTCACGCTTTCTCACTTTAAAGCTCATTTACCACTACTCTGACGGCCACACCATACCTATGTCATATACCATATGACGCAGCATGTATTTGTCTACACATTTATAATCGTTTTATGCCGGCACAAAGCCAAAATATACCCATCAGACAAATTCTACCGCCCGGTGTAGGCAAGATCACCAACCCGCCGACTCGGCCGCCGCTCTGCACTCACAACATACATCGGCGGCCCTAACTTTTACCTCTTTTCTATGTACTTCCCACGGCTGAATCCACTATGTCTTATACATAGAAAAGTTCAGCGTGTATTTTTCTACACATTTATACTCGTTGCAAGCCGGCACAAAGCCAAAACATACCCATCAGACAAATTTTTCTGTCCGACCTAAGGTTGACAAGCCATTTCCCCGACTTCACGCTTTCACAATTTAAAGCTCATTTACCACTACTCCGACGGCTACACCATACCTATGTCATATACCATATGACGCAGCGTTTAAGTTTCTACATTTTTATAATCGTTTCATGCCGGCACAAAGCCAAAACATACCCATCAGACAAATTTTTCTCTCCCACCTAGGGCTGATAAGCCATTTCCCCGAAATCACGCTTTCTCAATTTAAAGCCCATTTACCACTACTCCGACGGCTACACCATACCTATGTCATATACCATATGACGCAGCATGTATTTTTCTACACATTTATAATCGTTTGATGCCGGCACAAAGCCAGAATATATCCATAACAGACAAATTCTCCCGCGCGCTCTAGGCCCGATCACCAACGCGCCGGGCCGGCCGCCGCTCTGCAATCAGAACATACATCGGCGGTCCTAACTTTTACGTCTTTTCTAACTACTTCCCACGGCTGAAACCACCATGTGTTATACACCAAAAGGTTCAGCATGTATTTTTTACACATTTATAATCGTTTTCTGCCGGCACAAAGCCAAAACATACCCATCAGACAAATTTTTCTCTCCCACCTAGGGGTGATCAGCAATTTCCCAGACTTGACGCTTTCTCACTTTAAAGCCCATTTACCACTACTCCGACGGCTACACCATACCTATGTCATATACCATATGACGCAGCATGTATTTTCATACACATTTATAATCGTTTTATGCCGGCACAAAGCCAAAACATACCCATCAGACAAATTTTTACCGCCGCTCTGCACTCACAACATACATCGGCGGCCCTAACTTTTACCTCTTTTCTATGTACTTCCCACGGCTGAATCCACTATGTCTTATACATAGAAAAGTTCAGCGTGTACTTTTCTACACATTTATAATCGTTGCATGCCGGCACAAAGCCAAAACATACCCATCAGACAAATTTTTCTGTCCGACCTAGGGCTGACAAGCCATTTCCCCGAATTCACGCTTTCACACTTTAAAGCCCATTTACATCGGCGGTCCTAACTTTTACCTCTTTTCTAACTACTTCCCACGGCTGAAACCACCATGTGTTACACATCAAAAGGTTCAGCATGTATTTTTATACACATTTATAATCGATTACGTTGATGAACTAAATTTTACGGTCCTGTGTTATAAATTGTCAGACTAAATTCCATGTTACGCAACAAATCACACACTCTCCAATAATAATAATAATAATGTTAAGAAAAAAAAAGGGCAAGAATATAATGTAAGAGATATCAATAAAAGGAATAGCAATTGTGTCACACACACACACACACACACGCACACACACACACACACACACACACACACACACACACACACACACACACACACACACACACACACACCCGCGGCTTCATCAACATCATTTTATCAACAGCGCTTTGGAAAGTTACTCAGTGTCCGACTCGTGCCGGTGACGCCGCCGATATTCATATGCCACAACCCTGACTGCTCGCTTTACCTGTTTGTACAAGTTCACGTTACCCGAGATACTCAGGTGGACTTTATCCGGCCTGAAGTACTTCTGGTCAGTCGGAAGGGTGCAACTTAAAGCGCGCGAGCGGAGATGCTGGAACTCGCAGAATCGATCCTGTGAAGGTGCAGAATGGCACAAAGCTTGCAATCGGGTGTTGATGAATGCTGCCTGCCTGTTGTATTCCGCCTGTCCATGCCTTGGCAGCAGAGACAAGATGGACATTGCCGTAATGTCTAGCTGGTGCTGCAGCGACACACAGTAATCAAAAATACTGTCGGCGATTATCTTGGGATCTCTGGACCACCTGGGGACGTCGTTATCACCCAACATCACCACCAGCACATGCGGACGGTACTCCCGTAGGCGCCTTTCGGCCGCTGCCTGCTTCATTTTGGCTCTGTCAGTCCGTGGCGATACCCGCAAACCACCTTCTCCGATGAACTGGATCTCACAGTTAAAGTCCGTGTCTTTACGAAAAGACTCTGGGATCACTTTCAGAGGCTCATGAACAAAAGCACCAAGGTTTCGAACATGCGAATGCCCGAAGACTGCTACTCTTAACTGCATGATGACGTTAGATCCACTGCGATACGAATGTCAATAATAGTCCGTATGGAGTCTTCCGGATAGTCAGAAACTGCCAGAAGTACACGTATATCAGCAACACAAAACGGTGCACTCCAAAATTCCAAGATGGGAGAGGTCAGGTAAAACGCTACATTCAGAATCACGGAAACAGCTGTGAGCATCAACATGTGATCTCACGTGTCTGGGTCCGATACGAAAGAACGCGTCTATATAGTCGTAAGATCCAAACGCTGCTGGGCGTGGACACAACAGGGAAGATCGTACGTGGCGCCATCTCACTGGTCAGCGCAGGGGGCCAGTTAGATTGCGTGGGTCTGCTGCGATGTTGATTGAGCGTTATGTCATTGCATTGTTAACATGACGCCGTTTGTCTGACCTCACCACCTGGGGCTTGAAGCGAGTTTCGCCTGTCCTATCCTGCGTGGCCTTTCTCATACCATCGACCAAACGCACGACAACCACATCCACCCCTTTTGAACCTTTTGATATATACCACATGGTGGTTTCAGCCGTTGGAAGTAGTTAGAAAAGAGGTAAAATTTAGGGCCGCTGATGTATGTTCTGAGTGCAGAGCGGCGGCCGGCCCGGCGGGTTGATGATCGGGACTAGACCGGGCGGGAGAATTTGTCTGCTGGGTATATTCTGGCTTTGTGCCGGCATCAAACAATTAGAAATGTGTACAAAAATACATGCTGCGTCATATGGTATATGACATAGGTATGGTGTAGCCGTCGGAGTAGTGGTAAATGGGCTTTAAAGTGTGAAAGCGTCAGTTCGGGGAAATGGCGTATCAGCCCGGCCTAGGTCGGACAGAAAAAAAAATTGTCTGATGGGTATGATTTGGCTTTGTGCCGGCATAAAACGATTATAAATATGTAGAAAAATACATGCTGAACCTTTTGATGTATAACACATGGTGGTTTCAGCCGTGGGAAGTACTTAGAAAAGACGTAAAAGTTAGGACCGCCGATGTATGTTCTGATTGCAGAGCGGCGGCCGGCCCGGCGCGTTTGTGATCGGGCCTAGAGCGCGCGGGAGAATTTGTCTGTTATGGATATATTCTGGCTTTGTGCCGGCATAAAACGATTATAAATGTGTAGACAAATACATGCTGCGTCATATGGTATATGACATATGTATGGTGTAGCCGTCGGAGTAGTGGTAAATGGGCTTTAAAGTGAGAAAGCGTGAATTCGAGGAAATGGCTGTTCAGCCCTAGGTCGGACAGAAAAAAATGTCTGATGGGTATGTTTTGGCTTTGTGCCGACATAAAACGATTATAAATGTGTAGAAAAATACATGCTGCGTCATATGGTATATGACATAGGTATGGTGCAGCCGTCGGAGTAGTGGTAAATGGGCTTTAAAGTGAGAAAGCGTGAATTCGGGGAAATGGCTGTTCAGCCCTAGGTCGGACAGAAAAAATTGTCTGATGGGTATGTTTTGGCTTTGTGCCGGCATACAACGATTATAAATGTGTAGAAAAATACACGCTGAACCTTTTGATGTATACCACATGGTGGTTTCAGCCGTAGGAAGTAGTTAGAAAAGAGGTAAAAGTTAGGGCCGCTGATGTATGTTCTGAGTGCAGAGCGGCGGCCGGCCCGGCGGGTTGATGATCGGGACTAGACCGGGCGGGAGAATTTGTCTGATGGGTATATTCTGGCTTTGTGCCGGCATAAAACAATAATAAATGTGTAGTAAAATACATGCTGCGTCATATGTTATATGACATATGTATGGTGTAGCCGTCGGAGTAGTGGTAAATGAGCTTTAAAGTGAGAAAGCGTGAATTCGGGGAAATGGCTGTTCAGCCCTAGGTCGGACAGAAAAAATTGTCTGATGGGTATGTTTTGGCTTTGTGCCGACATAAAACGATTATAAATGTGTAGAAAAATACATGCTGCGTCATATGATATACGACATAGGTATGGTGCAGCCGTCGGAGTAGTGGTAAATGGGCCTTAAAGTGAGAAAGCGTGAATTCGGGGAAATGGTTTATCAGCCCTAGGTCGGACAGAAAAATTTGTCTGATGGGTATGTTTTGGCTTTGTGCCGACATAAAGCGATTATAAATGTGTAGAAAAATACATGCTGCGTCATATGATATACGACATAGGTATGGTGCAGCCGTCGGAGTAGTGGTAAATGGGCCTTAAAGTGAGAAAGCGTGAATTCGGGGAAATGGTTTATCAGCCCTAGGTCGGACAGAAAAAATTGTCTGATGGGTATGTTTTGGCTTTGTGCCGGCATAAAACGATTATAAATGTGTAGGAAAATACATGCTGCGTCATATGGTATATGACATAGGTATGGTGTAGCCGTCGGAGTAGTGGTAAATGGGCTTTAAAGTGTGAAAGCGTCAGTTCGGGGAAATGGCGTATCAGCCCGTCCTAGGTCGGACAGAAAAAAAATTGTCTGATGGGTATGTTTTGGCTTTGTGCCGGCATACAACGATTATAAATGTGTAGAAAAATACATGCTGAACCTTTTGATGTATACCACATGGTGGTTTCAGCCGTAGGAAGTAGTTAGAAAAGAGGTAAAAGTTAGGGCCGCTGATGTATGTTCTGATTGCAGAGCGGCGGCCGGCCCGGCGGGTGTATGATCGGGACTAGACCGGGCGGGAGAATTTGTCTGATGGGTATATTCTGGCTTTGTGCCGGCATCAAACAATAATAAATGTGTAGAAAAATACATGCTGCGTCATATGGTATATGACATATGTATGGTGTAGCCGTCGGAGTAGTGGTAAATGGGCTTTAAAGTGAGAAAGCGTGAATTCGGGGAAATGGCTGTTCAGCCCTAGGTCGGACAGAAAACATTGTCTGATGGGTATGTTTTGGCTTTGTGCCGGCATAAAACAATTATAAATGTGTAGAAAAATACATGCCGAACCTTTTGATGTATACCACATGGTGGTTTCAGCCGTAGGAAGTAGTTAGAAAAGAGGTAAAAGTTAGGGCCACCGATGCATGTTATGAGTGCAGAGGGGCGGCCGGCCCGGCGGGTTGATGATCGGGCCTAGACGATTATAACTGTTTAGAACAATACATGCTGCGTCATATGGTATATTACATAGGTATGGTGTAGCCGTCGGAGTAGTGGTAAATGAGCTTTAAAGTGAGAAATCGTGAATTCGGGGAAATGGCTGTTCAGCCCTAGGTCGGACAGAAAATTTTTTCTGATGGGCATGTTCTGGCTTTATGCTGGCATGAAAGGGCCATAAAAGTGTACTGAGAAAAATATTCTGCGTCTTTTGATGTATAACACATAGTGGTTTCAGCCGCGGGGAGTGCTTAGAAAAAAGGTCGAAGCTGGGGTCGCCGATGTACTTAGTGCAGAGCTGATTAGCCCTGTCGAGTCGTCAGCACTGAGTCGGAGAACGGCCAGGAGAATGTGTCTGATGGGTATCTTGTGGCTTTGTGCCGGCTTGAAACGGACGTGAAAGTATAGACAAATGCATGCTGAACCTTTTGATATGTAACACATTGCGGTTTCAGTCGTGGGGAATACTTAGAAAAGAGTGAAAATTTAGGGTCGGCGATATATAATTTGTGAGTGCACTGAAACGGAACGGCGGCCCGCTAGGCCGCTGAGCCGGCGAGCCGCCTCGCTGGTAGCGAACACAGGGAAATAACTCTGTGCGGAGACACTTGCGGTCGGTGAAAAATGGCCGTGTCGCTGTCTCGCGTATACGTAGGATGAATGGCTTGGCTGTGTTCTTCACATTGTCTTCACTGTAAAACATAATTCATGAGACCGTGGGGTCCCGTAATAGCCTTCTTACCAGTTTGGCCAACCATATGTGTGCGATACCGTTTATACTTCCTCCGAACATCAGTTTGTCTGATAGAAAGTGTCTGCTCCTGTCTACTCCATCGCCACTTGAAGGCGTGATGTCACCTGGCCGAACATCCTCTATGAGTCACTTGAGTCAAGATAACTTGTGTGATAAGTTTCCTTATTATTTTATCAATGACTGAGTTCGTAACTGCCCGGCCGCCGAAGATGACCGAGTCGCACTGACCGAGATACGTCGCGAAAGTGGCGGGAAAAACGCGTGACTGTCGCCTGCTTACACTGATCTGAACACACAGTTGGTGGGTTGAAACTGAATGATTTCGTACACGGGAGCACAACACAACTCGACCGTCGTTCCCTTATAGTAGCAGGGGATGCATGGCAGTTGACACTGAGATCGACTTTTCGCAGCTCGGACTAGGGCGAGTCATGGAGGTCAGACGAGGCTCTGTCCTTGGTGACGGGTATTACGGAGAGGTGACGTCACAGCACTATCTAGAGCGACAGGCGATTCGAGCACTTGTCCTGCTCTTTCGTACAGCTCTGGAAAGATCTGGAAAAATTTGCAATATCGGTACTACAGAGCACACGAGAAAGACATACGTTTTGTTTGATTGTTTGTTTGTTCAATTTTGGGGTACAAAAACAGCTGTGGTTACTGTTGTTTTAGTGATGTTACAATGGTCTGACGTTTCTGACTTTTGATTTATCCCCTTGTATTCCGCACTTTTTCATTCCGTATGGGGTTTAGGTGTTTGGTTTTAGCGCCTAAAGCATACATATTATGTATGAATATGCTCTTTACATATGAAATTATTCTTACTTTTCACTTTACTGAGTCCATTTCGCTAGAGAAATTCGTAAGGTGGGCGAACTACATATCATACAATACCCGGCCAAACAATTCAAAATATATGTCCATGAAAACGATTTGACTGAAGACCGGCCAAGTTTCTCTCAGTTTTATCTATGTGCGTGTATTGACATATCTTTTGCTCTGTCAAAGGAACGGAAGCCGTTTCCTATTTGGTATCAGGTAGACAAGATTGTGCAACATGAGGATGACCTTACTGTGTTCAGACTTTTGCACCAAGTTCGCTTTGTCGACCGGTGAACGGTTACCAGCAACACACACACACACACACACACACACACACACACACACACACACACACACACACACACACACACACATCGCCTGCAGAAGAGGTGAACTGACATGTCTTAAAAAGGGATCACTTAAAAAAGATAAGAGTTCTCGCAAACTCTGGCAGATATGTAAATCATTATCTTCTGCTGTTCAGGCACAATCTGAAACAGTCCATAATGTCCATACCAAACTGTTCAAAACACGCTGCAAGTCATAATGTTACCAAAACGTTGAAAACACGCTGCAGGTAATAATGTTACCAAAAAGTTCCAGACACAATGCAGGCCATCATGTTACCAAAACGTTGAAAACACGCTGCAAGTCATAATGTTACCAAAATGTCAAAACACGCTGAAAGTCATAATGTTACCAAAACGTTTAAAACATGCTGCAGGCCATAATGTTACCAAAAAAGTTCAAAACACGCTGCAGGTGATAATGTTGCCAAAACGCTCAAAACACGCTGCAGGTCATAATGTTACCAAAAAAGTTCAAAACACGCTGCAGGTGATCATGTTACCAAAACGTTCAAAACATGCTGCAAGTCATAATGTTACCAAAACGTTCAAAACACGCTGCAGGTGATCATGTTACCAAAAGGTTGAAAACATGCTGCAAGTCATAATGTTACGAAAAAGTTCAAAACACGCTGCTGGTGATCATGTTACCAAAAGGTTGAAAACATGCTGCAAGTCATAATGTTACGAAAAAGTTCAAAACACGCTGCAGGCCATAATGTTACCAAAAAGTTCAAAACACGCTGCAAGTCACGAGGGAGTGTTGTCTTTGTGAACTCGTAAACCACTGAGTGGGTTATGAAAAGTCATAACTTCTTACACTTTCGCTCCCAGTTTCCTTTATATTTTGGGACATAAAATACTCGTAGTTAACTGACTGAAAATTTGCACTGGCGAGTGGTGTATAAATATGGCTTTTTTTTTCTTTTTCTTTTTTTCAAAACATGAAATGGCTTAGCAAAGATGAAATTAGCCAGTTTAACTGGTTAGGTAGGTCTCTCTCTCTCTCTCTCTCTCTGGTCGGCATGAGGGACATCGCAGACAGAAAGGCAGTGTTTGGAGATGGTGCAAAATATTACATTAGTCACGCACCCGCAAGCGCCAACAAGACATACTTTTGCTCTGTTTACAAAGTCCAAAATAAGGCTGAAAAAAAGTCATGAGCTTCTGACCCTATCTCGCGATTTCATTTTAAGTGTCAGATCTCTCTGTCAACACCCTGGGGATTTTTTTGTACCTCTTTACTGAGAATACACTTTTCAGGTATCTGAGAAAAAAAAATGCCATTTCAGGTAGAGTGTCGAGTCAAAAGTTGTCTAAGCGGTTGACAAGTTCAGGCCATACCGCCGGCCCTATGTCATCACCGCTGCGACAAATCCTCCGCTTATCAACCACTCGTGTGAACAAGTTTACTCAGTGAAGCTTCCGCCGTCGGTGTCTCTTCCTTTGACGTCATTCGCCCGCCTTTGACGTCATTATCCTGCATGACGTCATCCTTGAAAAGATCGCTCAGATCTATAAGCAGAAACAGGTGGCGACTAAACAGAGCCCCTTGTTGAAGTGAGAGCTCTTTATCTAGAGGAGAAGAGTGGAGAGGGGTTGTGTTTAGACGACTATCTCTACAGACGGTGTCCCGCTGGAAGTTGAAGGTGTTGCTGGAGTGGTGTCGCGGCTGTGAGAGGTGGCGGAGGAGTGTAGTATCCGCTCCAGATGCACGGCCTTCGCTCAGCGCTAGATCGCCTTGACCTCATCACGCTCTGACACCAGTGTGTGTGGTGTGTGTGTGTGTGTGTGTGTGTGTGTGTGTGTGGTGTGTGTGTGTGTGTGTGTGTGCAAAATTCATTAGAAATAGTAAAATCGTCTAGTACGCCATGTAGATATGTTTGTAACTATGTTGACATGTTTCACCTCACACACTTGCACTTTTTTTTTTCTTTTTTTTTTTTAGAAATAGTAAAATCATCTAGTATGTCATTTAGATATGTTTGTAACCATGTTGACATGTTTCACCTCACACACGTGCACTATTGGTTTTTTTTTTTTTTCTCTCTCATTTTTAAGTATGCACTATTGTTTTTGTTTGTTGTTTTGTAACATGTGCGATGTGCATTTCGGACTGTTGTGATTTCCTCCGACCTACATGTGTTTTTGTAATTCTGTACGTATAAGAATCATGTTTGATGCATTACTTGACATTCCTCCATACCCCAAATGGGGAGAAAGGAATAAAATCTTTTAATCTGTGTGTGTGTGTGTGTGTGTGTGTGTGTGTGTGTGTGTGTGTGTGTGTGTGTTCATATACAAAGCCACAAAGGCCTCGGGAGCCGGGGTGGCCGAATGGTAGAGCGTTGGACTTCTAATGCTCGGGTCATGAGTTCGACCCCGGCTGGGGCGGTCGGTTGTCACCAATGCGAGAGGTAAGGGGTTCGAGTCCCACTCGGGGACTCCGTTCATTCGGGCCGATCGTCGGGGGTTCTCTCCGGGTACTCCGGCTTCCTCCCCCTCTGCTTTGGAAATGTTCAGCCCACCAAATTTGAAAAATAAATGTAATTCAAAAATTCCGAAATTTAAATAGCTGAGCTGACCCTTCGCACCACGTGATTGTAATGTGTTTATGTCCAGTGTGTGGGAGAATGCGTGTGATTCACGTGAGCGTGCGTGTTGGGTTCAGTTCGCGGCGCTTTGAGCCGATTCGTGAAATTGGGTAAAGCGCCTATACAATACTCATTATTATTATTATTATTAAATATTTGTGCTGGCTTTTTCATCGTTGCCCCGTCTTTGATATCACCCTATGTGGTGGAAAAGGACGTTAAACTCCCAAACACCCCAGATGACAACTGTGTGGCACAGCAATATGTCAACAAACCTTATAAAATTCATTTCGTGAATAACTGTCATTTCCAACTGCGGTACTGACTCCTAAAGGTGTAATATATCCGTATGTTTTCTGCTTGCGGAAACGTTCTCAAACAGAGACACTTTGGCGGCCGCTGATAGCATTTTGGCGTACGCCGAAGAGAGAAAAGAAAACCCGCCCCCCCCCCCCCCCCAAAAAAAAAAAAAAAAAGTTTTCCCCGCGTGGGAGTTGACCTGGCGAATCCTGCCGACAGCAAACTCCGTGTTCATCATCTGGCCAACGTCTGGAAATACGGACCTATTTCCGAATCCGATTTGCACACAACAGGCAGAAAATAGGAGAAAATATATCGCCCGTCCCCCAGGGCGGTCTCGGTATCGACCACAAACATGTAATTCTTCCAGTCTATCGCCCACAGTAAATAGATGTCCTATGGTTGGCGGTTCTCTTCAAAATGGCATGGATATCTGTCCCAGCTATAATTGAATTCGTTCAGTCTCATTCAAAAACAGTTTATTCATCCCGTGGGTGCAGTTACTGGCGACTGGGCAGTCGTAAAGAAACTAAAATTCTAAAAGATTCTAATTGAACCAATACATTCTCGTACATATAGTATTTTAGGTGTTTTTTTGTTTTTGTTTTTTTTAAGTTTACGCGTATGCAGTCGTCAGTAATTGCCCCAAAGGATGAATAAAGTGTTTTGTTTTTTAAAGGAATTAAAATATAGCTGGAAACAAATCTGTATATACATTCGCTCTGATGCATGGCCATGTTGCCCCGTCTTTGATATCACCCTTTCGTGGTGGAAAAGGACGTTAACACTTTCTCCACTGACGCTACCCGCATATGTCTGGCACCAGATGGCTGGATCACGTGGTGACATTGCACCGTGTGGATTTTATATTTGAGGGAAGTGTTGCTTAGCTGTTGTACTTCACCTTGACATCACCTTCAGCGGGTTGCCAAGGAAACCTGACAGCAGACATGTTGGAAAGGGAGGTAAGATGTACGCATTACTGTTACTACAGTCGTTGCTCGGGTAGAATGAGTTAACACCCACCCACCCGCTTAGCCATGTGCATACTTGGGGGAAAAGGCGCGATGTTGTGGGAAAATTGTTGGTAATGTTGAAACAAAATACAAACAGTGGACAAGCAGCCACCTTTATTATTGATATTGTAATCCATTGCGTCAAATTTGCAAGTGGTTCATTATTATCCATTGCGTCAAATTTGGAAGTGATTCATTATGATCTATTGTGTCAAATTTGGAAGTGGTTCATTATGATCTATTGTGTCAAATTTGTAAGTGGTTCATTATGATCTATTGTGTCAAATTTGTAAGTGGTTCATTGTGATCCATTATGTCAAAATTGTAAGTGGTTCATTGTGATCCATTATGTCAAATTTGTAAGTGGTTCATTGTGATCCATTATGTCAAAATTGTAAGTGGTTCATTGTGATCCATTATGTCAAAATTGTAAGTGGTTCATTGTGATCCATTATGTCAAATTTGTAAGTGGTTCATTGTGATCCATTATGTCAAATTTGTAAGTGGTTCATTGTAATCCATTATGTCAAATTTGTAAGTGATTTCATAAAACTGAAAGCTTGTTTTTGTCTTCTCTTTCTCCCGTGAAATTCTGCAGTTTTATTGTATTGTTTACCCCCCCCCCCCACTCCCCAGATCCCCACCCCCCTCACTGCCTCTATGATTGTGATCAGTGTAATTGCCATCTATTGCAAGTATACAAAACACAAAAGGTTTCATTTTTAACGCTGAATACGTTTACAAAACAATTATGACAACATGAAAACTTGGCAGTAAAGAGAGTTAGTCTCGTACATTGGTCGGTGGACGCATTTTGGATGACGTGTACGATTTTAAGCTATTACTGACATGTATCAGAAAGCGCCAACCATACACTTGGCCTCAACAGAGGCTGCGAAACCGACCACCTGCTTGTCAGAAACAAATAGACCAGAGCGGGGGAAAGTAAACAAAAGCAATGTAGCGTGTGTATTATAGCGAAATTGAGACCACCGAGTTCCGGTGGTTGCCGGGTTTTTTTTTTTTCTGCTTGTGTGCGTGCGGCGTGCGCGCGTCCGTGCATGTGAGTGCTGTCTTAAGTGTGTGTGTGTGTGTGTGTGTGTGTGTGTTGTGTGTGTGTGTGTGTGGTGTGTGGTGTGTGTGTGTGTGTGTGTGTGTGTGTGTGTGTGTGTGTGTGTTTTCCGCCCGTGAACACGACAGCACAACCACAACAGCAACAGAAAAGCAAACAAGGAACGACAACTTTTGTATGCTGCTGGTTCTTGTGTGACTATTTATGTCCCTTTCACTTGTCCGGCTGTTGGATGTGAGACGATTGTTTTGGTGTGGTCGATCGTTTTACCACCGCCCTTACCTGTGTGTCAGTCTCACTGATCGTGTTATTAATGCGATCATCGAGACTGGCTTTTAGAGAAGTTTTTTTTTTTTTAATTATTATTTCTCATTTTTTAATTATGGGTACACAGGAATATATATGTTCTCATTGGTCATCGTGGTCGCCATCAGTAACTTAAATTAAAAACAAAATGACAATGGTATGCATTGTTAAAGGAAGTGTACGTTAAGAACAGTTATTTGTAGTACTAAGTGTTTCCTGGGGGAGGGGAGGGGGGGGGGGGAAGGACAGTCTACTGTTATTGCTTATATGTCCCAGTCAGACAATGGACACATGGACACTCTCATTGCCTTACACACTTTAGCTATATTAACTGTATTCGTTTTACTGTATGTACTTATATTCGCAGGCTTTGTAGAGAAGTTCATACACCAGCTAATATGTTGATAGTTTTTTTCTGTGAAGGACTTTGAATACGTGAATAGGTTTTTAGTCTCTCGGCGTCACTCGTAATATATCTCCGAAAACTACCCCTGAAATTGTCCAACCGATTTCTGTCAATATTGCATTCAGAGATTGATGGAATAATTGGGCGGAGCGTCACGAGTATCAATTAATGAAGCCCACTACTTTCAAGGTCAAGGTCATGGCTGGAGAATATATTTGCCGTAATTGCTTATGTGTGTTTGCTTGTTGCATTTCTTGTTTGTTTGGGGGAGCCGGGGTGGCCGAATGGTAGAGCGTTGGATTTCTAATGCTCGGATCGTGAGTTCGATCCCGGCTGGGGCCAAATATTTGTGCTGGCTTTTCATGTGCCCCGTCTTTGATATCACCCTATGTGGTGGAAAAGGACGTTAAACCCCGAAACACCCACCCACCCACCCACCCACCCACCCTCTTGTTTGTTTGTTGTTGTTTTTTTCTAATTTATTTGTTTTGTTTTGGTGTTGTTTTGTTATGCGTTAATTTTATCTTTTGCTTTATCTTTCTTTTCGCTGTTTAAGCTCCTTACTGCGTGTTATCATCATAATTATTATTATTTTTATTATTTTGTTGTTGCTGTTTTGCTTTTTTTTATTGATCAAATAAGACCAGTGATAAAACTGTGCATTCTGTATACAATTCCCTCCGATAGGAATGCAGTTAAACCTATGGCGGCAAGCTGACCATGCACATCATCCCGTCTGATGCTGGTAAATGGCATAATGATTTCCCTGACAACACTCATACATGGCAACCGTATTGTGTGGACGCCAGCGGCCGCCAGCCGGTCGGAATATTCAGCTTCCAGGGATCGAACGCACTGGCCGGCACGCAAAGCCTGCGGGGAGAGTCGATGCGCTTGATTGTTGAAAGGCGTACGCCGGGGGAAGGTGCGCATATTAGTTTTGTGAGGACACAGGGGATGGGAGAGAACTCGTCTTCCCCGCTGTTTTGATTTAGTCTTTACTACCTGACGTAAAATTAATATTTTGGGCACCACACGACGCAATACTGGGGTGAGAAGAGTTCTTGCGACCCTTCTCATGGGTAAGGGTGGGTGTTTGGGAGTTTCACGTCCTTTTCCACCACATAAGGGTGATATCAAAGACGGGGAAACGAAAAAAAAAAAAAGAAAAAAAAAAAGTCAGCACAAATATTTGGCCCCAGCCGGCGGGATTCGAACTCACGACCCGAGCATAGAGAGTCCAACGCTCTACCATTCGGCCACCCCCGGCTGCCCTCTCATGAGTAAAAAGAGTTTAGAAGTTTACATTCTGAAAGCGTTTTCAACGTCACAGTCTGTGTGATAATCGGAAGAAATAAAACCAACAGGTGTTTTTGTTGTTTGTTTGTTTTGTTTTCGTTTTTCATTGATTCAGAATGATTTTCAGAATATTGACTCGAGTCACTGCCTGTGCTTCTGATGCAAAACAGCAACATCAACAGCAACACCACCACCACCACCACCACCACCCCACCCCACCACCCCTCCATCCCCACCCTTTTGTTGTTGTTTTGTTGTAGTGTTTGTTTGTTTGTTTGTTTTTGTTTATTTTTGGTGGTTGGGGGGGGGGTTGTTGTTGTTGTTATCTGTTTTGTTTTGGGGTGATTTGTGTTGTTGCTTTTGTTGTTGTTGTTTTTGTTTTGTTGTTGTTGTTGTTTTCTGTGGGGTTTTTTTTTTTGTTTTTCTTTTTTGGGGTTTTTTTTTTGGTTTTTGTTTTTTTTTTGGGGGGGGGGGGGGGGTGGGGGGGCAGCGGGCGGGGTACAGGCTGGTACAAGGAAGTACATATCCTCGTGCGCACACACATGCGCATTCTGGACCGGCGTACGCCATCCCAGCAATCGAACGCATCTCGAACCCAGAGCAGAAGAAAAGGGAGGGGGGAACTACTACAGCATGAGGGATGACGGTGTAGTTGGGGCTCAGTGCGCGTCGCACGGCGTGCCAGCCTGATGCCAGCGAAATATCGATCAGTGGAAAAGAGACGGGCCGGGATGTGCGGTCTCCTGCCTACAGAGTGCTTGGTGAGCCGGCCAGGCTCCCAGTGGAGATAAACCTCGGTACAAGCTTCGTTGGGTGTGCTGCTTCGGAGGCTGGCCAGAAACTCGGCTACTCACGAAACACGGCTACTTTGTGTGTGTGTGTGTGTGTGTGTGTGTGTGTGTGTGTGTGTGTGTGTGTGTGTGTGTGCGTTGAAAACGCATTGTGGTTTTGTTCTGCCTTTTGGCATTTGACTCAGAGCAAATGTCAAGCTAAAACTTACGTAAATTGGCATAACATACACGAGAGTAGTAGCATGAGAGAGAGAGAGAGAGAGGGGTAGACAATGACAATAACAATGACAATGACACTTTATTTTTCAAGGATGTAAGATAAGGTACAGCGTCCTTTCTTCTATCTTTCCTTGCTACATTCTACTACTACTACTCTCTCTCTCTCTCTCTCCCCCCCCCCCCCCAAATCAAGTGCAAGCGAAATAACATCAAATTGGTGGTAAAAAGAAAAACGTTAAGAGACGTATTAGTGCAGGCTCACACCTATACAGAATGGATACGACATCATGTCTATGGGGATCTATAACATTTAAGCCGAAGTATATAAGCTGTACAGATCATCTGAGATTTAGTGGAACAATGATGCCAACCACTGAAGTGTTGATTTTGCACAGAGAGAGAGAGAGAGAGAGAGAGAGAGAGAGAGAGAAAGAGAGAGAGAGAGAGAGACAGACACACACACACACACACACACACACACACACACACACACACACACACACACACAGACGGTTCATATGATTCTGCAAAAGAAGATTCAAGATCGTTTTACAGCGGTTTAAGTAGCCCTCTTTGACATGTTAATCCGAAACAAAAAACGGCTACAATTCAAGCAAACAAGAAAAACAACAAACCTCACAGGCAATACTTATATTCAAACTTTTTTCCTCTGTTGTCAGCTTTAAATTTTAAAAATAACTTAAAAAAAAACAAAAAAAAAACCACACACACACACCTGCACCTGCCATGTCGAAAAGTTGACAATCAGTCGACAAAATTATCATATTGTGATACTGGTGATGAAAGATGTTTGTTTGTTTGTTTGTTTGTTTGTTATGGTTTGCAGGAAATTATTCTAGAACATGTAATGTGACCAGTCCCTGCATCGGACAATGAATAATAATAATAATAATAATGACGACTTATAAGGCGCCTATACATGAAATAAAACAGGCTCTAGGCGCCGTACAACATAAATACATACACCACTTTCATACACAGACGCACAGGGAACATTCAAAGTTAAACAATAACTCACAACAAGCAGACTGACACGGTGTGGAAGGGCAGAGTAAATCAGTAATCAGTTTTAAATAAGAATAAACATTAGATCAAGTAACCATCCGTTCATTATCAATACATGTACTTGAGAGCACTGCCGCTTGTCTTGTTTGTGCTTTTGCAACAAGCCATGCCAATCCATGTCACCTGATCTAATGTTTATTCACATCAGTCACATCTCATGGACAAAATATTTAACAAATTTGGGAAGCGATTTTATATATACAGCGCGCGAGAGGCGGACAATATACACCGGTAGAATGAAACACTGCCGCGCGCGCCTCTGTACTGACTACAGCCTATTGCGGCGGTCTGCGAGCGAGTGAGTGAGTGAGAGAGTGTCCCGATTCTCTGGCTGGTGCTGTGTGTTGCAGACACCCACTCGGTGCCAGAAACTCGGCGACGCTAGCAAGATGGCGACCGCCAGTGGAGACTGAGGTGTCTCCGTGACTCGGTAAACAGCAGTCCGTGAAACTGGAGAGGTTGGCGCCCTGTGTTCTTGTCTAGTGGGTCTACAGTTCTGGCATCTGTGAAAATCTGGATTGAGCGGCATTATCAACCGCAAAATTATTCATGCTGTGCAGGATCGGAGTGAGTATGTGATGTCTGGAATTGTGCGTAACATGTGGTAGGGAGTTGTACACACCTTACGACCCTCTCAGCGTCTGTCTTCGTATTGTGGACACCGCTGATGCCGCGTGCTTCCTCCGAAAGTACCGCACCCTTACTTTGTATACAGAAGCGCCACAACCGTAGTGCAGTGCTCAAAGACCCTCCGAAATATTGTGACATCTTTCAGTAGGGACACTGCACTGTTGTCAGTTTCATCATTGTGACGCCGACTGCTCAACTGCCATGCTTTTTCCAGTGTGATCGGGTTTTGTGACGATACAAATACACGCACGACTGTAGACTGCTTGTGATCCGACAGAAGGACCACGATACAAACGTTTGTGTGAAATTCGAGTCGTCTGATCTTGGATCCCTCGAGGAATCACGGCAGCAGAAGCTGGTTTGCTAAAAGAGCCGAGCCAAGGACGCAGCGTAACTGTACCGACGCGTAATCAATAAATATGAAGGCAGGAAATACCTGGTCTCCGGCTGGGTTAATTGCCGTACAGCTGTAGGAACAATCAGCAGCACACAGGGACCGACTCCCAAGTGACAGATGGGCTGTGTTCTTTCTCTGTATCAAGTTTCTCTTTGATGAGTTCGTGCCCTCTGCTTGTGCAAGAACGAAACGCGTTACTCGCTCTCGACCGATGTGTTCTGTGAAGTCGTGACCATTATTTCAGAGAGTGTATCAACAAAGGTCGAAGATTCTTAAAATTACGTTGAATGTCAAAGATGCAGTTTTCAAAAGGAGAAATGATTTTCGTGATGGATTTTCTCGTTTCTGAGTGAACGTGTGTGTGAGGCGTTGTTGGTGTGGGTAGCCGTGTTTCATTGTTGTGAATCGTCACGTTTGAAAGCCGGTGAACTGATTCACAGGAAATCGTGATCTGAGTGATTAGTTTTCACGAGGCGGACTGTGCGTTGTTGTTACCAGGCAGTTTCTTACTGGAAATGATCACGTGTTTAGGCACTTACTGACAGCTGTTCTGACGATTGACAGGAAATCACCTCAGCGGTTGTTTTTGTTAGACATTTGTTTTGATCAAGTGACGTGTTTCTATGGAATGCACGTTTTAGCCACGTGCACAAAGGAGTTTAGTTTTTCTGAAGAAGGTCAGTTTGTATGTTACCATGGATACAGAAGCTACCTCCGCTATTCCCCAAGGTGAACCTACAAGGTGACGAGGGCAACACACACCAGGTCAGAGACATGGGGTCATGACCTCACGTGCCCTGCTTGCGGTGGGATGGACCTCTGTGACTGAGCTTGGAACCGACGTCACACCATCTGACGTAGCAGTTTTGTTCCCAGTGACGTCACACCTGGAAATCGGGGAGGGGGACCCCCTTGTCTGTCCGCCGTCCCCCTCAAAACGCGCACCCCTTTCCCCAGCGGCCACAGTGTTGGTTCTGCTGTATGCGTCGTGTATCAGCAGCGTTCACGAACAGGCAGAGTGTAATCAGACGTTGACAGCCGCTGTCCAGACGATTGGGAGAACCCGGGAAACGATTCTGGTCACGTGGTTCGCTGATTTTCAAGAAACTTCTGCCAGAGGCGCCGCGGATCACTTGTCCGACTCCATCACCACGCACAACTTCTGGTCTGTGTGGGGTAAACTTGATGACTTGCACTTTCACACAGAAAGCTCTGTATTCAGTTGTCCGTTTAGTGTACATTACGAGGACGAGTTTAGTCCAGACTGTGAGTGCACATCGTTTGCTTACTGTACTTGCAGCAATAAGGTGTCGTGTGTGTCGGATTCCCTCCACAAGAACCTGTTGGAATTTGGCGTCCACTCCACGAGAATTTTGCGCACAAGTAACCTCAGGTCTTCATCTGGTTTGTTTCAACTTGAAACACCGAGTTCGTTGACCACCTGTGTTCTGCTTGACTCAAACCTTGCTAGTGCAGTTTCTGTCCTAGGAAAGGACGTGTTGGGATCTGCTTCCAGCACACAGCGAAACTTCCCTCTGTACACAAGCGGTGCAGCGTCCCTGATCGCCTCGCCCCAGGTGGACCTTCTCCTTGTGCACACGCTCTGCCTTCTGTTCTCGCTGTACGCCCTCGTGCTGCTGATCACCATCTTTGACATGGGAAACGAGGGCAGTGCCTTGTCCAGCGAATCTAGCACACCCTTGTCCGAGTACAACTCCATGTATTCCCTAGGGTCCCGCGTCAGGTCGTCAGTGGAGAGCACGCGAGCCCCGTCCCCGATGGAGCCCCCTGAGCCGGACCTGAGTCACCTGACGGAAGAGGAGGTGGCCAAGATCCGGGCAGTGATGGACCGCGCCAAAGCCATGCAAGAGGAGGAGCAACACAGGGCCAGGTGAGACACAGGAAGATTACTAACAGACTTGTATTGACACTATCATGGTCAACGGCCGAATAGCCCCTTTGCCCTTTGTAGATAGTAGAAGAAAAGGACGTAAGATCACCAGTCCGTCTGTCAGTCAGTCAGTTGTAAATGGTATGTGGTGGAAAAAGGACGTCACACTCCCAAACACCCACCCACCTACCCCCTTTGTAGATACCACGACGTTCAGCAAGCTAGGTTGACTGATGATGATGATGATGATGATGATGATGATCGTATCCCCTTCCTTCCCGGGGGAGCCAAGGTAAAGCGTTGGACTTCCAATGGTTGGGTCAGTCGTGAGTTCGAATCTCGGCTGGGGCCAAATATTTGTTGTGGCCTTTCCATCGTTGCCCCGTCTTTCCTGCCACCCGTATGTGGTGGAAAAGGACTTTAAACCCCAAACACCCACCTCCACACACCCCTTCCCTCCCCCTAGCCATTTACATCCAGCCCTCGCCGAGAAAAGCCGCTATTTCGCATACATTTTACATTTCGATGCGTTTCTAAGAACGTGTTTCTGTCAAGACCACTACTACCACCAGCTTCACCGTAATCATCATCATCATCTGGCAGCTCTCGGTTCTTTACTAACTCACTTTTCCCAACCATTACCTAAAAGGTAAAAAAATGCATCATCATCATCATCGTCGTCGTCGTCGTCATCGTCATCGTCGTCGTCGTTGTCATCTTTGTCATCGTCAGCATCATCAGCATCCATGTTACTTTCTCGTATTCCCACCATACGATGGATCCAAGGCTGCGAAGCCTCAGTGTGACAGCTTCGTCACTTCGGTGCCAACATTTCGTTTGATTGTGCACGGTTACATTGTGCATGTATTTGTACAGTCATGAAATGCCATTGTTGCCACTGGAGTTGATGCTGTAGCGGCCCACAACCAGTACACGTATAATGCGTGTTTTCTTTCAGAAATGTTACCGCACACATATCCATTTTCATTTGACCTTGACCGCTGTACCATTAGATTTTCGTCACTCCGGGTATAATTTAGTGTGTGTTGACCGTGTGAAAGGCTACAGGGGTAGGGGGTCGGGTCATGTGATGAGCTTTCCATCGTCACGTGGGAGCAATTTCTTTCGTTTCAAAGAGACGTTAAACATTTTGTGGGAAATGTCATGCTGAATAGCCCCATGCGACCTGGTTCGCTAAAGTTACGCAATTCTCCATCTGGATAATGCTGCCCAAGGGAGACAAATTGCCGTACCAAAAAAAAAAAAAAAAAAAAAAATGTCGGACGGATGTAGTTTCCGGAGGAGGATGCAGTCGTCTAATATAGCTCTAGCATAATAGACTGCTTTCAGCAGTACTTAGCGGCTTACCTGAAAATAGTAAATTGAAGACAGGCAAAAGGCCACGCCAACGCGGTGGAAAAACCTCCTGCCCACACATCATCCGTTCCTAGCGGCTCCTCCACCCCCTCTTCGGTTTTCGTTATGTTGGCCAGCTGTATATATGGGAGAGGGGAAGCAACTCCTCATGCCTTAAGATGAGCTTAGTTGCCTCTCTTGATGCTGCGGGGGGGGGGGGGGGTAATAGCATTTCACGTAGCATTTCAAGAAAGGCCTGTAACCTTTACCCCTGTAAAAGTACTAGGCTAGTATGTCTCCAACTGTCCGGAAAAAAAAAGCAACGGTTTAGTACATCTCCAGCTGTCCAGAACACTGTCAACTATCTAGTACATCTGCAGTTGTCCAGAACACTGTCAACTATCTAGTACATCTGCAGTTGTCCAGAACACTGTCAACTATCTAGTACATCTGCAGTTGTCCAGAACACTGTCAACTATCTAGTACATCTGCAGTTGTCCAGTACACTGTCAACTATCTAGTACATCTGCAGTTGTCCAGAACACTGTCAACTATCACTGTCACACTCATCTAGTCTACTATCTGCAGTTGTCCAGAACACTGTCAACTATCTAGTACATCTGCAGTTGTCCAGAACACTGCTGACTTCAATTGTCTAGTATATCTCCAAATACCCAGAACATCGCCAACTGTCCAGAGCACCAGATGTCTAGAACATCTCCAAATACGTAGGACATCGCCAACTGTCTAGAAAATTTCTCACTGTCTAGAAATTGTTTAGAGCAGCTTCAGATATCTAGAACATCACATCTTGTCCAGACAATTCTGTAAAGGACACCGCCAGCTGTCTAGAAAATCTCCACCTGGAGCAAAAACAACCGTCTAGAATATTTCCAACTGTGTGCAAAATCTCCAGCTGTTCAGAACACGGCTGTCTGTAGTCTGGTGACTCGACAAACAAAACTGATCTCCCTTCCACGGTTATAAAAAAACCCTGTTTACAAGCTCGGCAGTGTTGACCAAAACCTGTAACCGGCAGACAAACGACTTTGGCTCAGTATCTGCACCCTTCAGCCTCAGGGGCAGACGGCGCTAGTTACGTGCTCAGAAAAGACATCTAGGACTGTCTACAGCCGTCTAGCACCATTAGGGCGGCTTATGCGATACGAGACCGAGGCAAGACAAGAGGACACTTTCTAGAAACAGGAACGACAAGCCTGCACTCAGATAATCCCTCAATTATTCCCCTTGATGATGTGGACCGTGTTTTGACGCCCGGGAAAATTCTGGACTGAAAATTGGATAGACTGTTGTGTTTGGGAGCAGATATTGGAAGGGTCATAAAAATAACGAACAAAAATTGGGTTGATGTGGAACTGAATGTGACATGCGTGCGTGGATGAGACAAAACAGAAGCTGAATCGATTTCTGTTTCGTTGGCATCCTGCATTTGTTGTTGGCTAGCTGCACCCCCCCCCCCTCCCCACCCCGTCCTCTCCCATTCCTCCCCCTTTCATGAAAGAAGCAATGAAGACAGCGAAAGAATGAAAAAAAATGCAAAAATAATAGTTTGGAGGACTCAGAATTAATCCTTCCGGTTACAGCGGGACCATGCTGTTGTGCATCTGTGCACGGTCAGTTTTTGACCAATCATTTCAAAAACTTGGTCTTCTCTCGTGTCTTTGCCATACACGGCCAACGTGTGTGTGTGTGTGTGTGTGTGTGTGTGTGTGAGGGGGACGGGGACTGAAAGTCACTGTTCACATTCATATTAGCCGTTGTCTGTCGCTTTGCCAGCACGAAGGGAAGACTTTTTCCCCAACGGTTTCAATCAGTATGACGAGTAGTTATGAATTATTGATGTTCTGGGCGAGACCATAGCCGCCTCCATCGGTCAAGGTCACTTGGACAATATAGAAAGTACGTCTTCTAGAGATTTTTTTTTTTTTTTTTTGGGGGGGGGGGGGTGGGGACAGCAGTCAGCCGTGTCTGGTCCGGAAGTTGCACACCTTGCAAATGTCATACGGTTAGGGCTTTGTCTAAACCCGCACTGTTCAGCAAACCACCCATACTTGTACTCTTCAGCACATGTAGGAACTACTGTCCACGACATGAACGCATGTAATAGTCAAGTCAAATTTCCGCAGAGAACTTTCATGAAAATCTTACGATTGAAACTGAATTACTGCAACATCGATTTTCAGTAACGGGGCGGTCGGTGGTCTAATGGTTAGGACTTCGTCGCCAGTGCGAGAGGTCAGGTTCGAGTCCTATTCGGGGGCGAAGAAATTTTCTTTCTCGTATGTGGCACCGTTCATTCGGGGGTTCTCTCCGGGTACTCCGGCTTCCTCCGCCTCTGCTTTGGGAATGTCCAGCCCACAAGAACCAAAAATGAATTCCGAAACTTAAATTGCTGAGATGGCCCTTGTCGACACGTGATTATGTGTTTACGTCCAGTGTCTGAGAGGATGCGTGTGATTCACGTGAGCGTGCGTCTGGGTGTAGCTCGCGGCGCTTTGAGCCAAATATTTGGGATAAAGCGCCCATATTCATGCGATCATTAGTAGTAGTAAGTGCATCGTCTCATTGATCATGACATTGTCAAGTTCGCGCGGTACCAACGAGAAACGCTAACTGCGCAGAAGCAGGCTCATCATGAGGTTAATGCGTTCATCCATTTGTATACGGACACGGCCATCCTTCCCCTCCCTCCCTCACCCCCCCCCCCCCTCTCTCTCTCTCTCTCTCGTCCCTCCCTGCGTGGCTGATGCATGATTGAAGAGCAGGCCTTGTCCCGTGGGGTGTCGCTGCATGCGTAGCCCGGTGTACAAAATCTGATTTCATGCGCTAGGAGGAAAGCAGCGTGAAAGTTTTCATTCCATAAAGTGCTACAGGATATTTAGCTACTTTCACGCGCGCCCTACATGGAGTTGATCGGTGTGTGTGTGTGTGTGTGTGTGTGTGTGTGTGTGTGTGTGTGTGTGTGTGTGTGTGTGTGTGAGAGAGAGAGAGAGAGAGAGAGAGAGCTAGGGAGAGAGAGAGAGAGCTGATGATGATGATGCTGATGATGATGAAACGTTTTTTAATAAGGATAGAGCATTTAGGCATTGCTGCCTGTCTTACAAGCTGTCCTCCTATTCTGCGTTACAGGGGAGAGAGAGAGAGAGAGAGAGATTTGATGCTTTAACCATCTCTTTCAAGCAGTATTTGGAATGGATTTTGAGGAATGGATAAAGACGGTGAAGGGGGCGGAGGGGGTGGCGGGGGAGGGGGATGCCCAGGAAGTGACGCTTGGGGGAGGGGAGGGGGGGGGGGGAGATTCAACAGTCGTTTCCTATTTCCTGCCCCGGATATCTCTGTGAATGACGCTGGTCGTGTGGGACCGCATACCAGGATTGTGAACGGGAAATGAAAGCTGCATCTCCTCTAATGAAACAGACCTACACCCAGTGCCACTGCGGCAGACCACGACAACGCGAACTGTAGAAGTACGCATCTGTTCCGAGTGCGTTATGCTTCTGGCAACTACAGAATTTCAGTGACATCGACTGACAATCAGCATCATGTTCATCGACCAACCGTCCCTACCAGAGTCATCTGATACCCAGCCTCAGTCCCGCGGGCCTGTCATTGACACCGTAACAATGGTACGTCAGCGGATCATCCAATCAGCAGGCGTGTTGTGTCCACTCAAACTTTCATCCCATCTAGGCTATTCTGTCTGTCGGTCTGCGTTAGCGCAGTGGCGGAAATACGATATACGTAATGTTACCAAAACACTAGAGAGTTAGAAAACCAGCAGGGCCGTGGTTATTGATATAATTATTCTGTTGTTCTATGAACATAGATGTTGCTTTAGAGGAAAGCCCCAAAGTAGCTTGCAATTACAACTGTTACATAGTGCTTTTGGTGATTCAGACGCCAGCGATATTCGGCGATAACTTTTTGTTGAGCCATTTTCGTGTTCCTAACAGGCCAGAGGACATAAATACACAGGGCCTCAAAATGCCTATATATATTCCATATTAGCCTCAAGCGTCATAGTCACCCGTAAAAATGCTTCAATCTAGAAACAATCACTACCATTCACAGGCACGCATCTGACAGGAGTTTAAAACAATTTGAGTGTCTCCTTTTCGCTCAGGCCTCACTGGAGTAATGCACGTCTACTTTCTCTTTAGGCCGTAGAGCCAGTTCACACAAATCCGCTTGTGTCACCAGTGCTCGACCTCTGTGCAAAAAGTCACAGCTTCACTGGCAGCTTTCCTCTTTTTGCGACCTCCAGGCATGCACCTTGACCTACATAACGCAAAAATCACGAAAATCACTCTTTTTCATAACAACAAAAATCACTACAGACTAACACACTGGCCAGACAGGGTACCTCAAATGAACACTGCACATGCACATGACCCCGCGGTCAGTTTGTGTCCTTACGCCTAACAAGGAGAAAATGTTGATCCTTGCCTAGTGACCTAATTATTTAATGACAGTTGGGGTTCTCAGTTTCTCCGTTTCTTCTCGGCATAAGTGAAACAAGCCAAAATCGACATTTTTGATGCTTTTTGTAAACCTTACACGTCCTTTTCAAAGAAGGTATTAATTCCAAAATAATACTTCAACGTCATTCATGACGTCAATGTTTATTAGGAGCACACGTCAGTTACTCTGGATGATTTATCTTTTACGTCATTTCACTGGAGGCTCTCCGGAGGTATATTTTACGCTAATTTCAATACCTTAAAAATTTCCAGCTCGCATTTTCAGTGAAAATGTCACCGGCTTATGCTGAGAAGAAACGGAAAATCTTAAAACATCAACTGTCATGAAATAAATTAGGTCACCGGGCCAGGATCATTTTGTTTTTCTCTTTGATAGGTATTTTCACCGAAAATCTTCGGCGACTGAATTACCAAACTCACTGTATGCTTGATTGTATTGATCAGGTCCGTCACAGGTCGGTCTAAAGGCAACAGGGTCGTGAATGGTACGTATTATTCTGGTTTGCACACTTGCATGGAATTTGTTGAATGGTAACGTTACCTTAGAGGACAGCACAAAAGTGGCTTAGAATTACACCTGTTGTATATTGTGATCAGGCCCGTCACAGATTGGTCGAAAACCAAGAGGATCATGAATAATTAATTACTGTGCAAATTTGTATGGAACAAACACAGTTGTTGCTTTAGGTGAAAGCACAGAAGTAGCCTACAGTTGCGATCGTTACATAATTAATAATGATAATAATAAGGAGAAGAAGTTGTATTCTATCGGCGCTTTACCCAGCTGCTCGCCTCAAAGCGCCGTGAACCGAACCCAGCACGCACGCTCACGTGAATAACTCGCATTCTCTTAAACACCGTCAACATTATAGTCACGTGGTGCGAAGGGTCAGCTCAGTTATGTTCGTTTCGGAAATTAGAATTGCATTTATTCTGAGTTTTTGTGGACTGAACATTTCCGAAGGGGTGGGGTATTTGGGGGGGGGGGGGGGAGGGAAGCCGGAGTACCCGGCGAGAGCCCCCGACGATCGGCCTGAATGAGCGTTTTCACATGCTAGAGGTGAAAAGCCCGATTCCCAAAGTGCGATCCGAGCCCCTTACCTCTCGGATTGGTAACAGGAGGCGTGACCGCTACTCCACCGACCGCCCCAGTGTATCGATTGAGCCCGTCACAGAATGGGTGCTTCATGCAACAACGTTATATAGTCGTTGGTCCCTTCTGTACACGCTCTGTTTACGCTGCCATCCCTGGCTGCAAGTTTATTGTCAAGAGCCACGATAATGACCGTCTTCGGGTCTGTCAATACACCGTGCTCGGACAAATACAAAAGGGGGGTAATTACAGGGATCGCTAGGTATCCAGGGAAAAGTAGAGACAGGCAGACTAGGTACACTGGTTTTGTGCTCTTGTGCAAGAAATTCTGTTACTCAAAACTGCTGCCCATACGAGTTTCTTCTTCAAAGACTGGGAGCGGGGATAGCCGAATGGTAGAGTGTTGGACCTTCAATGGTCGGCGGGTCGTGGGTTCGAATCCCGGCTGGGGCCAAATATTTGTGCTGGCCTTTTTCTTGTTGCGTCGTCTTTGATATCACCCACACGTGGTGGAAAAGGACGTCAAACTCCCAAACACCCAAACACCCACCCGCCCTTGTTGTGAAGGACAAGGAGATGAGCATGTGAAACACACTGCTAACCAATCAGCTAACTCTCTCTCTCTCTCTCTCTCTTTGTTCTACTCCCTCTGTGTTCTACCCCCCCCCTCACCCCCCCCCCCCCCACCCCCCCACCCCCATTATTGCATAACATCTTCAGTTCCATGGCAGCGTCTGTAAACATGCCTTATATTGATTAAAACCAGTCTTCAAATTACGCAAAATAATGCTCTCACAGTTGAAAGCCAATGCATGGAAAACATAAGCTTCCCTGAGCCTCCTTGCCCTTAAACTGTACGCTGCAGAGTAGAATCGTGAATTTTTTTATTTTTTTTTTGCTGCCTGCACCCTTGTCACTCGGTGGCAGAAAAATCGAACCAGCTCCAGTCACGGTTTAGTTATTGTTCCAGGAATAGAGAAAGAAGGTCTCGGGGATCACGTGCATCGCAAAAACCGAAATGATGTTCCGTGTGTGAGCTGAACATGAAAAGACTGGCTTTTCTGGTCGATTAGTTAATCGCGGTAAAATATTCTTTTGAAACGCAGCGAACCGTAAGTCGACCTTTTAGAAGGGAGTTCCGTATCGCCAGCATTATTTTTCGATGAATCTGCGTTCTCTTCGTATGACTGAACACGAGAATGCCGCCTGTTTCTCAGGGGGGATGCTGGCGTTGCTAATCCTATAAAATGCTATCACCGTGCAGTTTCTTCTTACAGCCATTGTTTGGCGACGTGTTCTGAAGCCGTTTTAATATGTAGCTATTTTGGGGACTGTTGTTGTTGTTGTTGTTATTATTGTTGTACGGTTTAGCTCCTTTTTGTCAAACTTTTTGGCTTATAGTTGTTTACAAAGACCCAAACTACGCTATGTTCCACAGGTTACCTAGTTCCTTGTGAACTGAGATAAGATAATTTCTGTTTTGGAACAGTTTCGCTCGTGAGTGCTTGATAATTAGTGCAGCTCTTAAATATTGTTTACATTGCGCACGAGTGGTCGAACATTCAAATTCTACGACTGTTGTTACACTGCTGGAGGGCTTAGTGTGGTCGCCGCGTCATCGAGTACGCTTCTGTTGGCTCAGTGCCAGCATTGCAGACGCTGTAACTGTGAAGGTGTCTAATAAGTGGTGTGATGATAGATACCACGAAAACAGCTCAGAACGATCTGTGAGTATGAAAATGATAGCACTGGACCTTTTAAATTCCGACCAACCAGCCTGCCATCCACCCGATCAACAACCTTTTCATGGGATGGGGCAGATTTCGCTGAGTGCAGCAGCAAGTTTCAATGATATAAAACAAGATTTTGACGTTTCTCCAGAAAATACATACCGTCGCTCACGCACATAGTGACGTCACGAAATCTGCGTCATACACACTGTACGTGCACACTACGCTGCTGGTTCTTTTTTGGCAGGAGTTGTGCGATGTGTGTGTGTGTGTGTGTGTGTGTGTGTGTGTGTGTGTGTGTGTGTGTGTGTGTGTGTGTGTGTGTGTGTTGTAATGAAAGATCATAGTATCTCCAAATCCACCTCTTTGAAGGGTTTGTTGTTGTTTTTTTGGTTTTGGTTTTTGTTTTTCCTAGCTGAAGCGCAAGAAATCCAGAACTGAGGTATAAAAGCACGTAACAATACTCACCGTCTCGCTGGTCACACACAATACCCTGGAGATGGGCTACAGAACGTTCTAGGTTGCTGGGGAAAAAAAAAAAAACTCGGTCATGTGCGTGTCAATTGTCAGTTAGGCTGTTTCCATCCCAACGAGTTCTAGCATTCATCTGGAATTCTGGCATTCATTTCCACAGATGACGGCGTGTACAAATTAGCTGGACCCTTTAGCCCGAAACCCAAAACCTTTATTTTATTATTTTATTTTTTAATGATGGGGCTGATTTACCTTTGCTGCTGATGCAGTGCTAGTGCATGACACGAGAATAAATCACATACAGCAAGGTTTCGTTTGGAACAACGAAAATAGATTCTGATCTCAAAAATTTTCCCGGATTTTTTTTTTTTAATGTCTCCCACTTTTGAACAAAAGGCGAAGAGAGTCATGTGCCTGCTGAGGTGTTGTTTCTTCATTTCAAAAGAGGGGCTGAAAACGATTTGCTTCTCTCTCTCTCTCTCTCTCTCTCTCTCTCTCTCTCTCTCTCTCTCTCTCTCTCTCTCGGGTAACATGTATAAAATGGGTTTTGCATTTTCTGGGTCTGCAGTCTGGTATTTCTTTTTATCTTTGCTTGTTTAGTCTTTTTAATTTTTGGCTCACTTGTGTAACAAAGTGAGTCTATGTAATAACCCTCCGTCGTCTGTCTGTGTGTCTGTCTGTCTGTCTGTCTGTCTGTCTGTCTGTCCGCAGTAAACCTTAACACTGGCATTTTCTCAGAAACTATGAGCAGCAGAGGCACCAAACTTGGCAAGCTGATAGACAGCCATAAGACCTTTCAAAGCATATCATAGTGATTGACCTTGACCCAAGGTCAAGGTCACTAAAGCTGTCTGTTTGGAAATTTTACATTGACATTTTCTCAGAATTTAGAAAAGCCAGAGACATCAAACTTAGCATGGCGATGGATATTGACAACACCTTTACTGACATACCTGTATTCAGTGACTTTGAATCAAGGTCAAGGCCATACAAGCTGTTTTGCGGAAAACCTTCCAAAACCTTAACATTGGCATTTTCTCAGAAACAATAACAGCAGAAGCACCAAACCTGGCTTGCTGATAAACAGCAGCAAGACCTTTCAAGACTTACCATTTGAATGACCTTGACTGAAGGTCAAGGTCGTCAAAGCTGTGTAATTGGAAATTTAAAATTGCCATTTTCTCAGAATTTAGAAAAGCCAGAGACATCAAACTTTGCAAGATGATAGACATTGACAACACCTTTACTAACATACCTGTAATCAGTTACTTTGAATCAAGGTCAAGGCCATGCAAGCTGTTTTGCGGAAACCGTCCAAAACCTTAACATAGGCATTTTCTCAGAAACAATGAACAGCAGAGGCACGAAACTTGGCAAGCTGATAGACAGCCATAAGACCTTTCAAAATCATACTATAATGATTGACCTTGACCCAAGGTCAAGCTCACTAAAGCTGTCTGTTTGGAAATATTACATTGACAATTTTCTCAGAATTTAGGAAAAGCCAGAGACATCAAACTTAGCATGGCTGATGGATATTGACAACACCTTTACTGACATACCTGTATTCAGTGACTTTGAATCAAGGTCAAGGCCAACAAGCTGTTTTGCGGAAAACCTTCCAAAACCTTAACACTTGGCATTTTCTCAGAAACAATGAACAGCAGAGGCACCAAACTTGGCTAAGCTGATAGACATCCATAAGACCTTTTCAAAACATACCATAATGACTTGACCGTGACCTAAGGTCAGGGTCACTAAAGCTGTCCTGTTTGGAACTTTTACATTGGCATTTTCTCAGAATCCTAGAAAAGCAAGAGACATCAAACTTTGCATGATGATAGACATTGACAACACATTTACTGACATACCTGTATTAAGTGACTTTGAATCAAGGTCAAGGCCATACAAGCTGTTTTGCGGAAAACCTTCCAAAACCTTAACATTGGCATTTTCTCAGAAACAATAAACAGCAGAAGCACCAAACCTGGCTTGCTGATAAACAGCAGCAAGACCTTTCAAGACTTACCATTTTCAATGACCTTGACTGAAGGTCAAGGTCGTCAAAGCTGTGTAATTGGAAATTTAAAATTGCCATTTTCTCAGAATGTAGTGGTACCAGAGGCATCAAACTTTGCATGGCATGATAGACATTGACAAAACCTGTACTGGCATAACCTGTACTGGCATACTTGTATTCAATTTCCTTGGGTCAAGGTCAAGGCCATTCAAGATGTTTTGTGGAGACTTTAACGTTAGCATTTCCTTGGAAACAACAAACAGCAGCAAGGCACAATGATAGGCAGCAAAGAGACCTATGCAGACATACCCATTTGAGTGACCTTGACTCAAGGTCAAGGTCATTACAGCTGTCTGTTGTGAAATTTTACATTACCATTTGTACACACACACACACACAGAAACTACAAAAATTAGAGTTATCAAATTTGGCATAATGATAGTCACTGATAAGCTCTTCACTTACAGATCTCATTTGAATGACCTTGACCCAAGGTCAAGGTCATAGAAGCTGTCCTGGGAAAACTGTTATGTTGCCATTTGCCGTTTTCTTAGGAACTATGAACACAAGACACCTTATTTCGTGATAGCTAGTGATAAGAGCTTTAGAAACATACTCTTTTGAATGACCTTGACCCATCTCACAAGTGAGCCAAGGAGGCTTTGCTCCTCTAGTTTGTTGTAGCAACGATTGATTGATAATTAATAAATCATTGTTCGGTTAAATCACTGGAAAAAAAATTCGTTCGTTCTCTCTCTCTCTCTCACTCGCGCGCGCGCGCGCACGCACACACACACACACACACACACACACACACACGCTCTCTCTCTCTCTCTCTCTCTCTCTCTCTCTCTCTCTCACACACACACACACACACACACACACACACACACACACACACACACTGCAATGGAATGCAGTAGAACGCAACGAAACACAACACACTGTATACAACATACAAATTAGCTCCAGAGGAATCCGATTCCACAGACACATATTTTACAAAGTTTTCAACAACAACAAAAAAGAAACCTTCTGTCGTGTATCGATTAAAATTAATGATACTGTATTCAAGATATTCTGGTGCCGAAACAACAAAAGCTTACAAAAGCCTTTGCTTTAGAAGAAAAAAAACAAAACAAAAAAACATGACGGCTTACAAAACCTTTTTGTGACCTGACGAATGAGGAGGCGTTTTGTGCACACTAGGATGCTGGGTAAACGGAGGCGACATTGCCCACAGTGTCAGGGAGAATGTAGGTTGATCTTATAAACACGGCCAGAGCCTCAGGCCGTTCTCGTCTGTCGGGGTCACTAGAACTCCAAGCACGCGCCACTCGTTCCTTGCTTTCCTCACAAGCTCTTTGGACAGCTTGAGCACGATGTTGTACCAACACTGCGCAAGTGCGTGTGACGAGAACGTGACGATAGGGTTACTGGGTATACGTCATTACGACAATACGTCACCGTCATGATTTTGCATGTATCAACACTACGTCGGCATTAAGCCAGTTGTGTGAAAGGGCTATGTATGCACTAAACAATCACATTTAAACACAAGCAGGCATCTGGCTTTTAAATGAATGCACTCGTAAGGTCACAGAGAACGTCTGTAAGGATGGAAATAGGCAGAAAATGTATTTAGAGAAAAGGAAGGGGGTGTTTTCATAGGGTCACAGAGAACGCCTTCAAGCAGAGGGAGGTGGAGGGGGTGGGGGGGGCGAGTAGGGTGGATGGAGGTTCGTCAGGCAACATAATTCACTGATTGATCAAACGTAAAAATAAACAGGCATCTAGCTGTTGACAGAAATACCATGGGAAGGCCACAGAGACCACCCTCAAGAGTGCAGATGGGGAGGAAATCAGTTTAGACAAAAGGAAAGGGGGATGGGGGGGGGGGGGTTGGTTCGTGGGCGAAATAATACACTTAATGATCAAAAGTAAACATAAACAGGTATCTTGCATTCAAAGGAAATGCCCTCATAGGGTCACCGAGAACGCCTTTGAGAGTGCAGAAAGGCGGAAAATCGTTTTGGGCAATATCCCTCAGGTTTGCGGTTCTGACCAGGGGTGGGAAAGACCGACAGGGCGGAGGAGAACGGGGGAGGAGGAGGGACGGAGAGTGGGGGGGGGGGGAGTGTTAGTTCGTCGAGCGAAATAATACGATCGAGGGGACAGAATCCTGTGTGCCGTGTGCAATTATTCATTGGTCGAGGCATCGGTGTCGAGTTCGCGGCGATCTTGCCTTTGGTTTTTTCCCTGCCTCTCCCTCCTGAAAGCCAGCGCTTCTTCTCCCTTCCTAGCCTTCCCTAGTCCTGCATAGCCCTCCCTAGCCCTGCCTGCCTGCATGGCTGATATTGATTCAGAACGCAACAGAGGGTCGCAGATTGCACAAAACAGTATTCTCTGGACAGGAAATTCTTTGAGTGTCTCCGAGAGGGGTTGTGTTGGTTTTTGAGTCGTTTGGAGAGAACGCTTCACAACCTTGATGAATATCGGGGGTAGTTTCCTTTTTTTCTTTTTTTTTTTTGCTGGAAGAGCTGACAGTCTGTTTCGTCTTACACGTCAATACAGAATGCAGTTATAATGTTTACTGGCCTTTGTAAGATTACGAAGGAATGTAGTTTGTTGTCGTGAGCACACACACACACACACACACACACACACACACACACACACACACACACACACACACACACCCTTGCTGTACAAACTCATAAATGAAACATGGGCCTATCAAATGTAAAACTGAGCGTTAAATTGCTAAAACTGATACACCCGATTCATTCATCCGCAATATAGCCTTTGTTCCTTGTAAAATACTCTCATTAACCTACCTGGCATCTGTCAAAGGGTGTGTGTGTGTGTGTGTGTGTGTGTGTGTGTGTGTGTGTGTGTGTGTGTGTGTGTGTGTGTGTGTGTGTGTGTGTGTACTTAAAACACGATGTTTTACTACAAGATGTACTGAACACTTAATCTTCGAACCAGCCTCTGTTCTTTCTGAACAACAAGATTAAATCGACCTTTCCTTGTGTATATGCCAACAGACCTTACAAATAATTGCATAAATGTCAGCGAAAGAAACCCCTGCAACTTTGCAGTCAGTCGGTTTTATTCTCTGCTTACGTAACCCCGCTGATCTAAACCAGGAAGTTGTTCTCCTGTTGTCAGGTGAATTGGACATCACGTGCTGCGGCTTCTGTGCTGATAAAATGATACACGATAATGGACATTGATTGTTCAGCTTGTTATGGCTTGGGTTCCTAGAAAAAAAGAAAGAAAAAAAAACAAGTGGAGGGCTTGTAACGAGGTTGGGGTTTTTTGTTGTTTTTTTTTACACTGAAGCAAGTACGCTGTCAGGTACGCTGTCAGGTAGTCGGACAAGGTATGGGGAGGCGGGATAGCCGAATGCGGCTGGGGCCAAATATCTGTCCAAGGCCCGCATGTAAAAGTTTGAGTTAGGGGGTTTAGCCCCGGGTTAGAGTCTAACCTCAAACTAAACTAGGTCTAGGTTGTTGTTTTTGTCAGGAAGCGGGTCCATTCCAGGAAGGTGCCTATGCCCTTATAGAAGGATTTTGTCTTTCTTTCTTCGCTTCCTTTTTTATTTAATTTTGTTTTGGGGTTTCTTTTGTCCTAGTCTGGGTTAGGCCCGTAGCTTTGGGTTAAATTAACGTCGACTTTTACATACTGGCCCTGGCCTTTTTCTCGTTGCCCCATCTTTGATATCACCCATATGTGGTGGGAGAAACGTTTAAACCTTGGTATTTTTTGTGTAAGCTCCTGGAAGATTGAGCGCTATAAACACACACACACACACACACACACACACACACACACACACACACACACACACACACACACACACACACCGCTTCCCATCCTCTGTGTGTGTGTGTGTGTGTGTGTGTGTGTGTGTGTGTGTGTGTGTGTGTGTGTGTGTGTGTGTGTGTGTGTGTGAATGGTCGGGTAGCGGGGGAGGGAGGGGGGTATACATCGATGGTATACTTTCCAGTCCAACTCACAACCCTACACGGCATGTCCGAGTACAGCAAGACAAGCACACGTCCAAATCGAACCAGCCAATAGGCAAACAGCTCCCATCACGTGACCTCTCAACTTCCGCCGTTCTGCACGTGCACTTATTGACGTCATAATTCTCCCGCAGGGCGAGCTTGTGACTGGGTCAGGAGACAATTTGGGTCAGAACCTGTTTGATTCTCAACCTCTCACAGGGAACGTCCGCAAAGAGGCTCTTTCTGTGACGGAGACTTGTTCAAACACACGCACCGAATCTCACGTGCTTTTATTGGATTTGCTCAAAGCGTCGGGTGACAAAAAGCAGGGGAGGAAAACATGTTGGGTGTCAACTGGCGGCCACTTCTTTATCTCCGTCACGACTGTAGGAGACTGGGCATCCTTCCAACAGCTCACAGCGGAACCCTTCTTTCCGGCAAAACCTTTAATGAAATTAATAACAAACCCGGTGGAAAGGAGCAGCCCTTATGAGCAGTCATTCTAAGGGCCCGAGGACGGCTTGCAATTTTTTTTTATCCGAAAACTCGATTCGAAAGCACGGAACAAGAGATAAGACCCGTCCTAGCAGCTCTTGAAAAAGAGCCTAAGCGCCATGGATTTACTTGGTATTTAAGCTCCTTTTTCCAGATACTCGAAGGGGTCCATATGCTTCGTCCTTCGCCACTAAGTAGCCACGAATTAGTCTTTGTAGCTTGCGCGGCGTAAATCCCTAAATAAGAGAGAGAGAGAGAGAGAGAGATGATGATGATGATGATGAAACGTTTTTTTGTTTTTGTTTTGTTGTTTTGTTTTGTTTTTAATTCAGGATAGAGCATTTAGGCATTGCTGCCTGTCTTACAAGCTGTCCTGCTATTCTACGTTAAAGGGCTTAAAAAAAAAAAAAAACCCCACATCAAAACAAGGGAGAAAAAGAGAAAAAAGGCAAACAAAAGTATTTACTATCTAAAGGAAATGAAGAAGAGAAAAGTACACATGATAAACAAATCAGAACATACGTGGCATGTGTCAAACTTCAAAGTCGTCACTAACATTCAAAAACATGTATGTAACACATGGAGAGAGAGAGAGAGAGAGAGAGCATGTGTTCTGTTTTTAGCCCAGTGTTCAGCTTACGAATGGACTCCTATGCTATTTCTTAATTCTTAATGAATGTAAATTAACATAATTAGTTGATTGATTGTTCTTAATCATTTATTTGTTGCTTTATATTGAGCCTGTCTCATATCCCTATTGTCCGTTCCAGGATGAATGAAGTGCATTTGTTGTTTTTGTTCAGTAAACCAACTAACTAACTCACCTTGCCACTAAGTGGATGCTGTGAGGGTGAAACCAGACTGTAGGCGTCTGGTGACTTTTTAAATAAAAAAAAAAACAACCTTTAATGTCCCTTTCGGGAAATTCGGGCTGCTTCCCCCGGGGGAAGCGCGTCGCCGCGATGCAGCGCCACCCAATGCCTATCCTCTTTTTTTTTCTCTTTTTTTAAAACAATTTTTTGTAATTTTGCTGCGGGGGGGGGGGGGGGCGGATAACCCGGAGAGAAACCCCCGATGAGCAGCCCGGCAGCCAGGAAAAACCGGTATCACATGTCACAAGCTCGACCTGGGCTTCATCGCCATGACATTGATGTCGGCCGTTCTCAGTAGTGCAGCGGCCGGCTAAGTCCGACGTGTTACCTATTAGACCACCGCTCACAGGTTCAGTGCGTACAGCTGGTCTGCTACGTTTCCTGCAGCTGGCATTGCGGCCTGTAGTGCTTGAAGCCTTATTTGCCGGTTCGTCATCCAGCGTAAAACCTATGTATTGTATTTGGTTCATGTCTCCATATGTCACGCTGATCGATCAAGCGCCAAACTTGACAGATTGTGATTTGCTAGTCAGTACAGCCAGTCACAGTGCAACAATTCTCCGATAGACAAATCACACGTGTGGGATTGTGTGTTGGAGTATTCGAGGGTTCTCTGCCAGAACGTCCCATCTCACTTCTACAGAAGGATTTTTGTGTTTTTTTCTTCGCTTCCTTTCTTAGTTTAATTTTGTTTTGGGGTTTCTTTTGTCCTAGTCTGTGTTAGGCCCGTAGCTGTGGGTTAACTTAACCTCGACTTTTGCATACGAGCCCTGGCCTTTTTCTCGTTGCCCCATCTTTGATATCACCCATATGTGGTGGGAGAAACGTTTAAACCTTGGTATTTTTTGTGTAAGCTCCTGGAAGACTGAGCGCTATTAACACGCACGCACGCGCGCGCGCGCGCGCACGCACACACACACACACACACACACACACACACACACACACACACACACACACACACACACACACACACACACACACACACACACACACACACCATCTCACTTCTTTCTATCTGTATTGATGACAGGGAACCCTCGATTTGCTTGGCAGAGCTGCTGTGTAATGGTAAAACACATTATCATCCATAGCGGCATCTTTTTCTTTGAGCTCTCCTGTGGAATAACTGTCCGTATTGTACTAGTACTTGAGAAATCATGTGACACAGAGCACGACATCACACGACAATCAGTTCGTCTGCTATGTGCAGCCGCTGTCGACTGTCAGTTTTTACTGGGATAAACGTTCAAAATATACCATAAATTGGCTAAAGCTCAGGGTTGATTTGCGTCTTGGATCAAAATACTCGGTATCCCACAACTGGATGGGGAATAACTGCTAAATAATCCATGACGTCATTTGTATTGTGTAGAAAGGCCACTGCTTCAATGTCTTTCAACTTCAAATGACGTCATTGCACGACTCAGAGGGCGTGGCTGCGGTACTATGGGCCGAATATTAATTCAGTCGTTGCTGCTTTCTTCAGTGAATAGCGGAGCTAGGATAGCCGACCTGAACTGTCAACTCAGCTCCGGTTGTGAGTTCGAATACCCGCTGGGAGCCAAACATAGAAGCTAGTTTTCCCTCGGTGCCTTGTCTTTGGTATCACCATTCTGCGGTAGAAAAAGGCGTTAACGTTAAACCCACAATTAACAACCAGTGGTTGGCGTCGTTGCGAGTGCCGAAGACAAGAAGGCTGGAAAGCAAGCAGTCTCTTCTACAATATTCAAACATACATTGTAGAAAGAAAAATCGATATATGTTTGCGATAGCGGTTACAAGAAATAAAGAAGGGGTTCAGAGAGCTTGCACATCGCGTGCATTTCAGCGGCAAACCTGCAACAGAAATTTATCTCTTGTCCTGAAAGACCCAAGACAAGTTTTCTCAACGGGATCTAAAACGAATTCAGGCCGTGATCAACCAGCGCGCGGCATAACTCTGTTACCCGGTCCTCAGGAGACTTAACTTGTCCAACTTCCGGCCGGTCAGCCTAGTGCCTGGGCTTTGTCTACAGCCCGAGGGACACTGACATAAATCGTGAAATCGATGAATAAAACTTGATTTGGTCCCGCAAATGTCCGTCCTCTACCGCGCACGCCAAGGTTCTCAGTACCTCTCCCTGAGTCTTCAGCCCTGTGGAGACAGATTCCAATTAAGACCTCTTCATTCTTCACTTGTTTGGTTTCACTGCCGAGCATTCGGACACACCGCTGACAGCGTAGTCTGGGCTGGTGGCGATTCGCGAAAAGATTCATTCTGACTCGGCAGAGTTCCCAAATTGCTTTATTCAAGTGACCTTGGGGCAGGAAATCGTCTACCATCCGGTCTCGGCAGGAGGTCAGAGCGGACGCTGTCCACGACCCAATAGCAGTTCATATTGGCCGGAAGGGGGCCTTTCAAAGGTGCCATAAAAGACCCATCGATAAATCGAGAAAGATGGTGGGAAGTCCACCAGGAATAGATGGATCGTCACTGCCTTTCATACTTTACAGTCAGCCCGGCCTTGACCTGTCGGAGTGTGTGATTCGCATGAGTTCCAGATAAGCAGATAAGTGCATGGCTATCATGTATTTTGTGTTGCGGGCGATATCTTATTTTATCTGTTTTGTCAGTTTTACCTGTCTTGTGTTTGTTTTATCTGTTTTCTTATGTATTATATGAATAAATATGTATTTTATGTATTTTAGAGTTTAGATAAGGCCGGTTAGACGTTATATAAATATTCTATTCTTATTATAATTATAGAGGGACTCTGTGTGTGTGTGTGTGTGTGTGTGTGTGTGTGTGTGTGTGTGTGTGTGTGTGTGTGTGTGTGTGTGTGTGATCACACCACACAGACACCTGAACAGTGACAGCGTCTGTAAAGCTGGCACTGAGCCAAAAGATGCGTACTCGATGACGCGGCTACAACACTGAGCGCTCCAGCCGTAGTGTAACAACAATCGTGGAATCTGAATGTTCGACCGCTCGCGCACAGTGTAAACAACAATGTATCGTATTAAGAGCTGCACTAATCTTTAAGGTAAAGTATTTCGAGCGCACAGTCGCACTCACGAACGAAACTGCTCCAAAACACCGTCCCCCGTAGTGTAGTGGTTAGCACTTCGGACTATGGACCGGGAGACCCGGGTTCGAGTCCCAGCCGAGGCAAGCAGGATTTTTCCTACCTAGGTCGACTCCTACCCAGAGCGGGCGTGCTATGGGCCCAATGGGAAGGCTGTTGCCACACAGCCGAGCTTCACCCACTTCACGGGTGCGACTTTGGGGGTGCTTCACTTGGTATGACACGTCTTATGATGTGGATGATTACACGGCCGGCACCGCAGGTGCCGTAGTTCCCGGGCCTGGTTAATGCCGGGATATTAATTATATGACAGGAAGCGTGGAATGCGGCCCTGGCCTGCAGTCCGAAACCACACGGACCTCCATAGCATCATCTTACCATCATCCTCATCTCCATCATCATGCATAATAATAAAAAAAATTGCCCCAGCTTCCGAGCCTTCCGTGGATTCCACCTATTGCCAGGGAGGAACACCACCGGAGCCGGCAAAGAGTTGTGGCAGAAAAAAAAGAAACTGCTCCAAAACATAAGTTGGCGTAGCAAAGATGGAATTGGCTCTTTAACAATATGGTCGTGTGAGCGAATCAGATGGCCTTTCCTCGTGTGATCTGTGACGTAGCATATTGGCTGACCAGTCAGTACAAACAGACGAACGGACACACAAACGGCCAGGCCAGTCGACAGCGGAAAGCACTTCTGCTCAGAAACCTTGTAGGGTCACCAGAATAAGCAATAAGATATTGAGGCTGTTTACATTTGCCAGTGTTATTTGGCTGAGCCCGGGCTGGTGCGTTTTCATCAAACCAATCTGGGTTAAAAGCGACCCAGGTTCAAACCTGCTACGGACAAGGGCTGAACCCGGGTCCAGGGCTGGTGTCAAGATATGATGCTTTCGTCAAGGCATGACGACGGGTATGACGTAAGTGTTTCTACGTCATTGTCAGGGTAAAGCCTGCTCTAAACTGGGCACAGCGCGCGAAACACACATGATTGTGCACATCACAGTCGTTGCGCTCTGTGTGTTTCTACTAACTACAAAACTGAACGCAGCTGTGCTCGGTGACAAACCGATTGAAGATGCACTGTCCGCCATGCACGGTTTGCACGCCCAGTGACGTAGTACAGCCAATCAGAATCTGTTGTGGAAACCACAGTCGCAGTTGTGGCTATTTGAAATCCAGGTTGCTGTGATGACGCCACAGCGGCAGAACCCCCCCCCCCCCCCCAAAAAAAAAAAAAAAAAAAAAAATCACAACTGTGTCACAACTGTGGAGAGCACTGTGGCGCTCCGCAGTGCCCAGTTAACAGCCGGCTTTACAGAGAACGTAGTGTACACGCTATTGACCCAGAGTCCTACCCGAGTCGAGGTAAAGTCGAGTTGAACCCGGGTTTGTAGTATAAACAGCCTCAGAGACTCACGCGTTCTATGCATCAGTTGCAAACCATTGTAGTCTATTCTGGGAATTCCTGTGCAGTCTGAATATTTATTGCTGGTCTGGTAGATATTTCATCCGGGCACTTGGGCCTGTGGGATGTCTGGTTCGATACATGAACCCTTGTGGATGTATACTAGATGCTGGGTTGCATTAAATCAGCTGCACACGCACACAAAAAAAAAGGAGTTTCTTGTAGAAGTTTCTCTCGCGGCGCAGACAGAGAACGGAAATGAGGCTGGGCATTCTTCCCAGGGGAACAAACCCCTCACTTTTTTTTTTTTTTTTTTTAAGTTACTGAGAGTGTAGTTTGAGAATAAAATAGACGACTCCAAAGCACCGCCCCTTTACTCTGCCGTGTATCGGCAAAACACAGTATGTCCATGACATCATTGTATGGGAAAAGGGGTGATTTCTAGGTGAAAGAGACTGACGTAATGGTCTTTTTCCTCACATGACGTCAATGCACCTACTGCTTTCTTTCCATTTTTCAGTCATATCAAACATACACCTGCTTCCCTCGTTATAGTGTCTGGCAAAAGGTTTGCCAGACCATGCCATGTGTTGTGCTCATAATGCCTCGGTACGCGACAGGCTGAATTTGGGGGGCTCGACCCTTTTGGTTGACAGGAGTGGAGTCGTCCATTAACAGGGCTTCTATAGTCATCTGGAAAAAGGGCTTAAGCGCTCACCAGTTCCGTGGCGCTTTAACTCTTTTTTTCCAAATGACGGCAGATTTGTGGCTGTGGGGGTTGAGAAAGAATGTCCAACGATCCTCCGAGATGCTCTTAAAATAGAGTTGCTGGAAGTTTAATGGCACACTCAAGTTGTTTTCTATTATTTCACCGTAAATGTTCTAGCTATTATTTCTTGGTGGCGGACTGGGCGTGGGGGGGGGGGGGGGGGGGGGACGAGAATAGGATGAGAATAGAGGGGGGGGGGGAGAGAGAGAGACAGAGACAGAGAGACAGAGATGAAATAAGTTCATTTAAAAACGGAAATAGTTTTGGGTCTGTTTACCGCTTTTCAAACCTGCCGTATGAAAATATGTAAAAATTCCAAACCTGCCGTATGAAAATATGTAAAAATTCCCAACCTGCCGTATGAAAATATGTAAAAATTCCCAACCTGTCGTATGAAAAAATGTAAAAATTCCAAACCTGCCGTATGAAAAAATGTAAAAATTCCAAACCTGTCGTATGAAAAAATGTAAAAATTCCAAACCTGTCGTATGAAAAAATGTAAAAATTCCAAACCTGCCGTATGAAAATATGTAAAAATTCCCAACCTGCCGTATGAAAAATGTAAAAATTCCAAACCTGCCGTATGAAAATATGTAAAAATTCCCAACCTGCCGTATGAAAAATGTAAAAATTCCAAACCTGCCGTATGAAAATATGTAAAAATTCCCAACCTGCCGTATGAAAAATGTAAAAATTCCAAACCTGCCGTATGAAAAATGTAAAAATTCCCAACCTGCCGTATGAAAATATGTAAAAATTCCCAACCTGCCGTATGAAAAATGTAAAAATTCCCAACCTGCCGTATGAAAAAATGTAAAAATTCCAAACCTGCCGTATGAAAATATGTAAAAATTCCCAACCTGCCGTATGAAAATATGTAAAAATTCCCAACCTGCCGTATGAAAATATGTAAAAATTCCCAACCTGCCGTATGAAAAAATGTAAAAATTCCAAACCTGCCGTATGAAAAATGTAAAAATTCCAAACCTGCCGTATGAAAAATGTAAAAATTCCAAACCTGTCGTATGAAAAATGTAAAAATTCCATTCAAAATTCACACAACATTAGAAGCAGAACATTACAATTTACACACACACACACACACACACACACACACACACACACACACACACACACATATTATTGCGTGCATACGCACAGAGAGAGAGAGAGAGAGAGAGAGAGATTCTGGATTTTGCTGAGGATTAAAGTCTTCTGACCACCTTGAGTTTCCTTCTAGACTTCTACACTTTATACATTGCCACTGACTTGTTAAATTCCGAACAGTTGGGTCAACAATAACACCAAGGTTCCACAATCTCTCGGGCCAGTACCAGTAGCCCGGGCGGTCGGTAAGGGGGATGTGGGGGGAGGGGAGGGGTTGGGGGGAGGTCAAACGAACAGTCCAAACAGATTTTATCATCTGGCAGTCTTGAAATGGTATCGTCCAGACGTCTTCACGAGGCGACAGGAGTAGACCCAAATCTGATATACAAAAGCCACGAAGATGCGACTCACACTTCTAACGTGGACACTGCTGGACGCCAGTCGTGGACAGTCCAGACCGTGAATCAATACACGACCCCGCTGGGATCCATCAGGGACAAGACACGCCACGAGTGCTTAGACGAGGGGAGAACATTATCACAGGGTCTTTGAGGGTGGGTGGATGTTTAGGGGTTTAACGTCCTTTTCCACCACATAGGATGATATCAAAGACGGGGCAACGATGAAAAAGCCAGCACAAATATTTGGCCCCAGCCGGGATCGAACTCACGAACCAAGCATTAGAAGTCCAACGCTCTACCATTCGACCACCCCGGCTCCCCCAGGGTCTTTGAAGAAGAAACTCGTACGAGCAGTAATTTTGAATAAAACAATTTCTCGCGCAAATTTTGGTGTAAATTTTCACTGAAAAAAATATTTCATGAATATTATTACATCTCTCACCAGGCACGTTTTGTCTCTGGAGGTCTTACCGCCATCACATTTCAGTTTTAAAAGAAGAAAAAAATGCATCAGTCCATAAGATGGACGAAAACTGGCAATAGAGAAATTACGGAATTTATTTGGGGTTTTTCTCTCACCGAATCGAGTAAAAATTCATGTACACACTCGTTTTTGGTGCATGTCTTGCCTTAGTGTGTGTGCAAACATGCATAAGTATCAAGTGTGCTCTTCAGTATAGAGCGCAAGATCCCAGCAGACGCTGGCTCAAAGCACTTTACAATACATTTAAACACACACACACACACACACACACACACACACACACACACACACACACACACACACACACACACACACACACACAAATCACTTTCATAAATATACAGCTGGGCACCAAACGAACTGAGCAAAGAAAGTTAAAGAGGGGAGGAGAGCCCGGGGGGGGGGGGGATATACCAATGCCATCAACAAAACAGCTCACCCCTTGGGTCAAACCTCTCCTACTCCCCCCCTCCCTCACCCCCTCGGCCCTGTCTACGTCTACTTGAACTATTTGGATTTTATTATCAATTCTGATCCCCTGCGCTGCTTTTATAGAGAAAACTGTGCAAGGGGTATAATGCACACGCCAGGCTGTCTCTGTTGCTGACCTCAGCAAGAGGGATCACATGTGGATAGCGGGTTCAGCAGGCTGGAAAACATCAAAACTGTATACGCGGCTTCATTCCAGACACAGTGCCCTGGTCAGCTCAATAAAACTCAGTCTGCGACTCTGTCCCGGTGTCATCCCGGTGTTGTCGCGCCTTCTGCGCGCCGTAATATTGCTCAGGGAGTTCCCTGGTGCGAATGTATGGAATTGCCGTAGACGCTTTTGATCTCATTTGGAAGGCAAAACAGTTTTGTTGGTTTGTATGTCAACCCTCCCCATCCCCACTCCACGCCCCCCCCCCCCCCACCCACCCCCATCCTCCCCACACACAAATATATGTACACACACACACACACACACACACACACACACACACACACACACAGAAACACCCACCCCTTTGTCAGTGCCACCCGACCACCCGCCATCACCCCCTACGTGTCTTACATTGTACTGATTCTCTCATTACCCAGTATTTGGGACACCGGACACAGGCAGTGAGAAGACACACGACCCCGGTTTGTGAGTGTCACAATACCAGACAATTCTTGTGACCGCTAGACGCCCTCGGTCCCTATGGAACTAGCTGAACCTAGCCAAACTCTGCTGCTGAAAACAAATGTCCACTGTCGTATATTAGTCTTCGCGAGACGGTACCCGGGTTTCATGACTACCTCGGACATCTGTCACAAACCGATTCATTTTCGAGCTGCCCATTACTTTTTTTTTAAAGGGAAGGAATAACGAAGTACACGCCGAAGGGAGAGAACTGTCCCTGTATGGGAAGGGTGATCATTAGATCTAGCAGTTTCCGGCACAGACACAAATGCTTGGAAAGAGGGAAGGGGAGTGGAGGGGGGCCTAAATAAATTGAGAGGAGGCAAGACTGATACCCTCCCTCTTTCCTATCTTTTTTTTTGTGCTGGGCCTGCTAGATCTAGTGTTCACTCCTCCCATACAGGCCCAGTTCTCTCCCTTGCAGCGTCCACTTACCTATTCCTTCCCTTTGAGCAGTACATTTCGCTGCTGCAATCACTACTCGCTACTTTTTTTAATATAAATTTTTCACTGCCGTCTTACCCAGACGGACTTAATATGTATACGAAGAACCTCCATAGCAGCATCATACCACCATCCTCATTCTTATCACCACACATTAGCAAAATTGCATCAACTTCCGAACCCTCAGTGGATTTTAATAACTAACTTAGAGGAACACCACTGGAGTTGGTAAAAATTTGGCAGCGAAACAACAACAACAACAAACAACACCAAGGGTGGGTGGGGGTGGGTGTTTGGGAGTTTAACGTCCTTTTCCACCACATAGGGTGATATCAAAGACGGGGCAACGATGAAAAAGCCAGCACAAATATTTGGCCCCAGCCGGGATCGAACTCACGACCCGAGCATTAGAAGTCCAACGCTCTACCATTCGACCACCCCGGCTCCCCCAAACAACACCAAACAACAACACACAATCACGGTGAACGAATGTGATGCGCACCTTGGACCTCGTTGACCAGTTAGACCCTTCCAGCTAGACAGCTGGTCACGTGACTTTGGAGACCCAGACTGCAGCTACCGGTTTGTGGCACTTGTAAGATGAGGCGCGTGAATTATGTCTCCTGGTGGCGCTGACCACGCGTCTACTGACCCAGTTAACGCGCTGGTCAGATTACCGTTCCTGCCTGTCATCCTTGACAGCTCAGTGGCTGCGCAAAATTTTCAGTTGTGTTACCCAGGAAACGCTTGCTTTTTTGTTAGCGAATTAGCTTGATTTGTTTGTTTGTTTGTTTGTGTCAGTGTTTTGGGGGTTTTGTTTGTTTGTTTGTTTGTTTGTTGTTTTTTAATTCTGTCTTGATTGCTGTTACTGTCATAACGATCAACTGACTCTTCCTGGCATGAATTACGTGGTGGAAAAGGACGTTACACTCCCAAAACACACCCCCCCCCCCCACCCTCCTGGCATGAAAGGAAAGGAAACATTCGGCACAATACACTGGCAGTATGTTTGGAAAGTAGAGAAGTTACAGTCACATGAAAAGTTGTGAGAGTTTTCCTACCTCCCTTCATTTTGTAAAATCCAAAAGAAGATTAATAGGGAGTAGGGTCGTTCATCGCCTGCGAGTTGTATCCCCTTGGGGACTTCTCAAGCTGACAAACAGGAAATGGTACCAATGTTTGCACTAACAAGATGTCTGTTCCGTTAGTGCAAACGTTAGTTGCTCTGTTATTTCTGTTCAAATTGTATCCACCAAGGTCACTTCAGCTGCCAGTTTTAAGAATACCACTTCACTCCCTTGAGAATGCTGTCAGGAGGTTCACAGTAGTCTCACAAAATAATGTAATATTTATGGGCTCACTCATTTCGCTTAGTAACGTCTGAATGTTGTCTCTAGGGCAATTCCAGCCAGGTCGGGAAGACCAGACAATTACTGTATGCAGTTTCGAAAGACTTGTGGCACAGCCCCTGAGGATTTTTTTTTTTTTTTACCCCGTTTGTTTTAACTGGATAACAGAATTTCCTCGTCGTTTGTTCAGTAACTTGAAAAAAAGCTTGGGCGTACAAGCAAGGGGAAAGTTCAAACTCTTTTAAAAAGTCTCAACACGTCAGTATGGCACGCATGCGACAGCGTGCGGACAACTTTTCATCGGATGTGTTTAATCCATGTTGCGTTTGTTATATAGAGAGAGCTATTACCTGTGATCTGTATCCTGTGATAGGTCCGGGGAGCCGGGGTGGTCGAATGGTAGAGCGTTGGACTTCTAATGCTCGGGTCGTGAGTTCGATCCTCGCTGGGGCCAAATATTTGTGCTGGCTTTTTCATCGTTGCCACGTCTTTGATATCACCCTATGTGGTGGAAAAGGACGTTAAACCCTCACACACACACACACCCACTCACCCTGCGATAGGTCTGCCCCTCCATCTGACTTGTTACGGGGAGCCGTGATAGCCGAATGGTAGAGCGTTGGACTCTCAATGCTCGGGTCGTGAGTTCGAATCCCGGCTAGGGCCAAATATTTGTGCAAGGCCTATTTCTCGTTGCCCCTTCTTTGATATCACCCACAAGTGGTGGAAAAGGACGTTAAACTCCCAAACACCCACCCAACCTCCCCTCTTAATTGTTACTCTTAGTGCTGTTCAACATAGTTAGCGTGAGGCAATGTCTATTTCTTTAATTGTGTTTTAGCCAATGACTGAGTGCGTGAGTGTGTAATGATGTATACATGTATGTCGGTTCTGTATTTCCGTGGTATGTTTGTGTATACATGTGTATTTCCGTGGTATGTTTGTGTATGCATGTGTATTTCCGTGGTATGTTTGTGTATGCATGTGTATTTCCGTGGTATGTTTGTGTATGCATGTGTATTTCCGTGGTATGTTTGTGTATGCATGTGTATTTCCGTGGTATGTTTGTGTATGCATGTGTATTTCCGTGGTATGTTTGTGTATGCATGTGTATTTCCGTGGTATGTTTGTGTATGCATGTGTATTTCCGTGGTATGTTTGTGTATGCATGTGTATTTCCGTGGTATGTTTGTGTATGCATGTGTATTTCCGTGGTATGTTTGTGTATGCATGTGTATTTCCGTGGTATGTTTGTGTATGCATGTGTATTTCCGTGGTATGTTTGTGTATGCATGTGTATTTCCGTGGTATGTTTGTGTATGCATGTGTATTTCCGTGGTATGTTTGTGTATGCATGTGTATTTCCGTGGTATGTTTGTGTATACATGTGTATTTCCGTGGTATGTTTGTGTATACATGTGTATTTCCGTGGTATGTTTGTGTATACATGTGTATTTCCGTGGTGTGTTTGTGTATACATGTGTATTTCCGTGGTATGTTTGTGTATACATGTGTATTTATTAAGGGAAACAAACCACATTCTTCTTTGTAATTAATAATATTAATAATAATATTGAGTATTGTATAGGCACTTTACCCAATGCCATCAAACGGCTCAAAGCGCCGCGAACTGAACCCAACACGCACGCTCACGTGAAGCACACGCATTCTCTCACACACTGGACCTAAACACATTACAATCACGTGGTGCGAAGGGTCAGCTCAGCTATTTAAGTTTCGGAATTTAGAATTGCATTTATTTTTCAAATTTGGTGGGCTGAACATTTCCAAAGCAGAGGGTTAGGAAGCCGGAGTACCCGGAGAGAACCCCCGACGATCGGCCCGAATGATGATAATTAAGAAGCGAATAAATTTATCTTATCTGTTTCCCCAAAGAGTACAAGCCACAAAGTCCCGAAAACGGTCGCGATGGTTAAATCACGCATCATTTTATCTGACAAAGAACCTTAGAGCTTCTACTCTCACTCCTTCTCTCTCACTCCTTCGCTCTCACTCCTTCTCTCTCACTCCTTCGCTCTCACTCCTTCTCTCTCACTCCTTCGCTCTCACTCCTTCGCTCTCACTCCTTCTCTCTCACTCCTTCTCTCTCACTCCTCCTTCTCTCTCACTCCTTCGCTCTCACTCCTTCGCTCTCACTCCTTCTCTCTCACTCCTTCTCTCTCACTCCTTCTCTCTCACTTATCAGTGCATCACAACAAGAAGGCGTGTGAACTTGTTCATTGTTCGATTTATTATTTTCATTACGGAATGTGTATGTATGCGAACTTGAAAATGTGAGCCTTGTTGTGGAGAAAAAGGTCAAAACAAATTTTTTTTTAAACTTAGAGCTTCTAAAGCTGCAGGTTTTCATCTCAGCTGCTCAGTTTTCCAACATAGATGCTTTGACGAGAACCGGTAGACTGGTAGATGGTTTAAACACAAAAGAATCCGCAGCTCATTTTGTTTCTTGCCGCCAATGTTTTTTTGGACAATGTGCTGCTCTGTCAATCCGTCCACAGGAGCAACAGTCAGTTTGTGTGTGCTTTATCCGTGTTAGATTAAATACAGACTAATCAATCACCTCCATTTTAATCTGGGAGTAATCCCTCTCTCTCTCTCTCTCAGCTCGAGCATCAGCCGTCATTGACATATTGAAACAACGTATCCGCGCCCCTCTCTCTCTCTCTCTCTCTCAGCTCGATCATCAGATCAATCACAAGCTATCGACGTGGATGTCGCTGAAAGCGTGAGACTCGGTTGGGCCCTGACAGTGACACCCAGCATCCTCTCTCTCTCTCTCTCTCGCTCTCTCGCTCTCCCCTGCACACACCTCACGTGCGTCACCGGTGGCGTGCCGGCTCATGAACCGTGGACAAGTAATTAATTTCCCCTCTCAATATTTAGCACCGCAGGTTATTCTTCACCGCCGACCACTTGAGCTTGATCTGACGGGGCACACATGGGTGGCAGGTATATACATCGCCCACCGCCTACACACAATTAATGCAGAAAGGGGCAGTATGCATGGATGATCTGATCTGCAGATAGGAAAGGGTGACAGAGCGCCGGGTACCCGGAAGGTACAGACTATAGCCAGTTTCGAGAAGACAGATGTGACATAGATGTGAGGTGTGATCACATTCCACTCCGCACAAACACGGAAAAGTTCAACATCTGAGTGACCTTTCTCGATTATGTGATTAATATGACCGGAGGGTGAGTAAATAATAATTATAACAACAACAACAACAGCAACAACAACAAAACAACAACAACAATAATCATTATAATGAAAATAATATATAACACAGATGGCTTATTAGGCGCCTACACTGAATTAGTCAGGCTCTAAACGCGCGTGGTTCGCGTGAGCGTGCGTGTTTGGTTGCGCAGCGCTTTGAGCCAAGCAGGTTGGTACAGCGCTAAGTGTTGTTACACATTGTTATAATTTCCGCCATGTGCAACCGCCTTGGAAGAAAGGTATTGGAATAGATGGTGGGGGGAGGTGCAAAGAATGGGGGGGGGGAGGAGGTAACAGCTCCAGTCTGTGAATAAGGAGAATAAGCGAGAATAAGCGCCGTACACTCAGGGTACTTGTGAGTATACTGGCAGAGCATGTCTTCCACCCTACAGACAATTGAGGGCGGTCGTATGCACGAATGAACAGAACGCTTTGAAGAAGCGGCCGACGCTGTTGTAGAATGATAAGCAGACTTGCGTGCAAGCACGCCATGCAGACTTTAAAGGGAGAAGAAAGAATGCTTTGGAGGAAGAAATCATGTTCTGAATTACAGGAAGGAAGGAAGGCGGCGCGTGCATTGAAGGAAGGTAGGCTGGAACATTAGGAGGGAAAGAATGAGGACGTATGAAGAAGAAAAAAACAGGGAAAGATGTGTGGTTTAGTCCAAGCCTGATGCTGTGACTGTGCAGGTCATGTGTCTACATAGTACGATATCACACGCCACCAAAACATTGACCCTAGACAATGGGTGACTCCACTCCCGTCAGCCAAAAGGGCCGGGTCCCCGAAATTCAGCCAGTCCCGTCCTGCGGCATAAGGAGCACGAACACATGACTTTTTGCTAGACACTACAACGAAGGAAGCATGTGTTAGTTTGGTGTGACTGTAACATGGAAAGGCAGCAGTAAGTCCACTGACGTCATTTGAGAGAAAGAGACCATTACGTCAATCTCTTTAATCTTGAGATCACCTCTTTTCCCCATACAATGACGTCATGGACGTATTGTGTTTTGCCCATACACGGCGGAGTAAAAGGGCGTGTTTATGGCCTCGGGGTTTGCCGAAAAGAGTCGTTAATGTTGTTGGAAGATGAAAAAAGCTTGTAAAGTGAAAGAAAGTAACAAATGAGAGTCAACAACCCAGTGGAACACCTTGTAGACGAACGAGAAAACAACAAGAGCAGCAGCAAACAACAGCAAAAGTAGGTCGTTTCCAGATATCTGTGAAGAGTCGTGTCCCGTTTTTGTTTTTGTTTTTTTGTCAATCCCAGAAAAAAAGTATTCTACGTCAAAACATTCTGTAGTATTGTTCGTCAAATCTAGTCCAAGCGGGTTTCCAATTCTCATTCTTTCTACGTCCCTACTGGCAGGCGCCGCTGCTTCTCCTTGTGTTTTAGAATGGAAGAGGACACATGTTTCGTATCACACTTGAATAGGAAAGACACGTGTTTCACACAAAAAAGAGTTTTACCTCGGAAAGAAAGCAGTGCTTGGATTAGTTGAAAATATTGGAACGTTGAAGGGCAGATGTTTTGTGCGAGTGTAGAAGGCAGATGTGCTTCGTCAGCAAATTGTTCTTTGTGAGAAAAATATCAAAAGAAATTATCTTCTTCTTTTTTTTCTCTCTCCTTTGCTGGGAGCTTGCTAGATCTGGTGATCACTCTTTCCATACCGGCACAATTCTCTCCCCTGCAGCGAGCACTTACCTATTCCTTCCCTTTGAGGAAAAAATCAGTTTGGTAAGCAGTTTTGTTTTTCTTTTGGGCTTGTTGTGTTCCTTGAGCTTAGCTAGCGTGGTTTGTGACAAATAGTATGTTTTGCGTGCTGATGGCCTACATATCTTTACTCACGTGCACAGTCACGTTGGTAGGATCACTGAGTTTTTGTTGTTGTTTGTGGGGGGGGGGGGGGGGTGGGGGGGGGGGGTGGGGGTATTTTAGACCAGAAAGGGAAATTTAAATATTTTCATGAGCATTTTACAGAGGTATTCCTTCGCTTTGTCAGGCAATTAACACGTAGCCCACAGACTCATAACCATGCCCTCTGATTCATCCATGCCAACCCATCTAATTTCTTTCTGCCCGGAAATGGCGCAACACAGTAAGTCCATGGCGCCATTTGATGGGAAAAGGGGTGATTTCAATATGAAAGGCATTGACGTAATGCTCTTTTTCCACAAAATGATGGCATGGTTTTACTGTGGTTTGCCGTGACACGGTCGGGCGGGGTGGCGGCGGAGGTGTTAAGAACCCTGACAAAAGTCTGGGATGGTTGTGGGTCAAAGTGGCGCTCGTAATAGGATCAGTGGGGCCGTTGTAATGTGCTGACTTCTCACACACACACGCGCGTATTTCCAAAGCCTGTCGTCTGCGCCGGTCTGGCATTTTCAAGTTGGTTAGTTTTATCGGGTTTTTTTTGTTTTTTTTTGGGGGGGTTGGGTTTTTGTTTTTTTTTTTTGGGGGGGGGGGTTGCGTCCCTCTCTCTCTCTCTCTCACACACACACACACACACACACACACACACACACACACACACACACACACACACACACACACGCGCACGCACGCACGCATGCACGCACGCATGCACGCACGCACGCACGCACGCACGCACGCGCGCACACACACACACACCATATGGTATGTTACACATTTGAACCAGACAGAAAAATAATTAACACGGAAGCTAGATTCCTCGTCAAATAGGGGATAGCAGCATACACAGGTAAAGATTCCTCGTCTCACATAGAGCACACACACACACACACACACACACACACACACACACACACACACACACACACACACACACACACACACACACACACACACACACACACCAGCTATAGAAAGGAGCAGCGCAGCGTTAGCCATAAATTTTAAATCAGTTGACGGCCTGTCTTCACTCTGTACAGATCTGACGGCAACTGCCGACGGCTTGAACAAAACGCAAACCACTTGTCAATAATGCATCACATTTCACGCTGAAATACCCGCTACACCCAACCGCCCATCGTGAATACAGGTATCTGTGTACAAAGCCTCCGCGAACTCTCTTTCTCGTGAAAACGGGAAAGAAAAACAAAAAAAGTTTGAATGTAGTTGTTGTTGGGACAGTGGTAAAGCGGTCAAAGCGGGGAAATTTCAATACACCGACAATAAAACGCCATTGTCCCACAAGATATAGCGCTTAAAACGCTAGGTTGCCGGTGATATTGCGGAGTCTTTAATCCATAACGCACCCGCCCCTCAGATTTAGGGGTGTTGCGTAATGGATCAAAGACAAGTCTGCTAATTTTATTCCGCGAAAATCGCAAATTTTGCTTCTATATTTGGGTATTTTGGTTGTTGGTTGGTTAGGTGGTTTTATTTTGGTTTGGTTTGGCGTTTTGTTTTGTTTTATGTTGCGTTGCGTTGCGTTGCGTTGCGTTGCTTTGCTTTGGCCCCATTGCTACCATTAAATTTTTAGCCTCACAGATCGCTCTGAGCTGTTTTGGTGATGTCTGTTGTCACACCACTCAGACACATACACAGACAGGCTTGCGTTCAGCTGACCGAAGCAAAAACGCAGCAGCCGGTGGCAGTGTCGCAGACGACAATCGACAAACATGGCGGACGTCTTATATGGACGGTTGAGTTTTCCTTGTTCCTACAGCCTATCAAACGTCTGTGTGTTGAATTCAGAGCTATACTAATCTCTTAAGTTAGGCTATTTTGTGCGGACAGGCGCATGCAGTCACAAGCACGACTATTCCAGAACAGAATTCTCCCTGCATGAAGCCTTGCAATGATAGCAAATGGTTTCTTTAAAAGTCGGGTCGCTGGGTAAAGTAAACACATGAAGTTCAGCGAATCACCAGCAGGTGTCGGGGTTTGTTCCAAGTACACACAACTTCAATCCCTAAATGTCAAGTCCCGTATTGATCTCACGCTGGCGATGTCTTTCTTCAACCCACCATCCCGTCTCTAGGGTTCCCACACGTTTTAAAGATTTCAGGATCTCGATCGTGGGGGTGTTAAGTGCCAGAAAGAAAGCGTTAGTCGATTTTGTATTGGCTCGAGAGATTTCTGTGCTGTGCCCATGGATTTCTGACCTGCAACAAAGATTGTTAGATGCAGGAGCCTTCAGGACAGAGAGTTTTGTTCAATCAGCAAGGTTGTGGTTTTTTTTGTATTTTCCCGACGAACACAAAATGTCTACGTTGGCAGTTTAGACAGTGAAAAATAACTGTTTGCTGTTTTTGGTCAATATTTTAACACTGACTCTCGAGAGAAACGATCTTGGTAGAGTGTGTGTGTGTGTGTGTGTGTGTGTGTGTGTGTGTGTGTGTGTGTGTGTGTGTGTGTGTGTGTGTGTGTGTGTGTGTGTGTGTCCAGACAGGTGCACTGTCCGTTTGTAATGGTACATATTTGGCTGAACTAAATGCCCTGACATTTTACTTTCCAAACAGAAGTGCTGAGTCATATTTTTGTGAGAAATACTTGTATTGTCCTTTTCGGGAAATTTGGTCTGCTTTACCCTGGGGAAGCGCGTCGCCGCGGTGCAGCGCCACCCAATACTTATCCTTTTAAATTTTTTTTTGATTTTTCACAATATACAATTACTTTTAGGTCATTCTGAAAACAAGACTCACGTGCGCGTAGAAGGTAAGTGCTATCTGAAAAATTTGAAACAAACTTTCCTGGAAAATACACTCATCCAGCGCGAGGTCAGAAAGGGTCTTTTTTTTTTCAATTCATAGATTTTCATTTATTCAGGTTTTCCGTTGACCCCGGCTGGGGCCAAATATTTGTGCTCGCCTTTTTTTCTCGTTGCCCCGTCTTTGATTTCACCCTTATGTGGTGGAAAAGGACGTTAAACTCCCAAACACCCACCCACCCCACCCTTTAGTTGGCCCCATGAAACACCCACAAGCGTTTCGTTGGAAGCTGTCCAAAGATGGATAGCAACGGTTTCCAAGGGCTGTCCAAAAAAGGCATTTGTCTTTGCCGGTGGTCTTTCAGATGCAGAGATTTTGTCTATCTACCTACATCTTCCACTAATAGCGCAATCTGCATGCTGACAGCTGTGACCTTTGAGACCGGCCCTCGTGGCGCTGTATGCAAAAGGGGAAATTCAGCCGACAAATGATTCTGTTTGCGATGCATCGAATCAGCCGGATCAGATCGGCAGAGAGCGGAAGAAAAACGGATTGCGAGTAGGCAGAGACTCGGAGTCGTGACTTCATTGACAACGGCCATTTCGCAATCAGGATTGCCGGCTGAAAGTTTGCCTGGTTGTGCGTGATGTGCAACTTTTTCGAAGTTGGAATCTCTCTCTCTCTCTCTCTCTCTCTCTCTCTCTCTCTCTCTCTTGTTACCGAGTGTCCGATTACGATGGCTGTTAAGAGAAGACCAGTGATGCACTATATAACTGGAAAGAAAAAAAAAAAACTCACTCCACTGATATGGCTCAACGGGCTAATCAATAAAATGTCGAAGTCGAAGTCTCTCTCTCTCTCTTGTTGCCCCGTGTCCGATTACGATGGCTGTTAAGAGAAGACCAGTGATGTACTATATAACTGGAAAGAAAGAAAAAAACTCACTCCACTGATATGGCTCAACGGGCTAATCAATAAAATGTCGAAGTCGAAGTCGAACTCTCTCTCTCTCTCTCTCTCTCTCTCTCTCTCTCTCTCAAATAGAAAACAGCCTAGATGTTGCATCTTTGCATACGGAAGTTTACATATACGAGTCAGTTTTGTCAACCGTCATTGACATTATATTGAAACAACGGATCTCTCTCTCTCTCTCTCTCTCTCTCTCTCTCTCTCTCTCTCTCTCTCGTTTTCTTTCCTCTCGCCGTTGAAGCTGTTTTAGTTATGGCCCGTCAACTATTCTCGTGTTGGTATTTCTGTCCAATCGGCGTGTTTCCACGTCGGTAGACCGAACCTACTGGAGCGTGCCACTTCCGGCAAATGAAGGCACTCGAGTTTTGCCGTCTGATGTATATGCCAGCCAATCGGTGGTAGGGTAAAATGGCCCTTCCGCAGATTAAGCAAGCACTTCGTTTTTTCCGCTAGCAGAAACTGTCTCTATACTTCTCTGTTTCCAAATTACCCTGGCATATGACCAGACGACTTGGAACAGTTTTCCTTGCTTGTAGCCAGGCACTGTGAAATGGACTACTTCCTGCCTGCCGTCTCAATGTCTGAGCACAGTGTGCAAACGTGTGTGTAAAATAAGGTTTTGTGGGTATCTGATTGAACATTACGTACTGTCACCAAGAGATGTTTTCGTGTCTTCCATGTGCTGCGATCTTAACTATGTAAAATGTTTTAAAAGGGGATTAAAACATTTCCTCTGGTTATATTCTTCCCAGTCACTCATTCAAAAAAGTTTAATTCACATTTTTAGTATATAGTATTCGCATTTTTTAAAAAATATTTAATATCTGTAAGAAACATCGCGCTTTGAAAGTCTTGCTACTGCTGGAAGTCGGGACAGCCACGCTGTGTAGGGCGGGTGGGTCGGTGGGTGTTTGGGAGTTTAACGTCCTTTTCCACCACATAAGGGTGATATCAAAGACGGGGCAACGAGAAAAAAGCCAGCACAAATATTTGGCCCCAGCTGGGATTCGAACTCACGACCCGAGCATTGAGGGCGTTGGAATTTCAATGGTTGGGTCGTGAGTTCAAATCCCGTTTAGAAGCCAAACATTCGCGTTGTTTCCTTTTCTTCTTGCCCCCGTCTTTTATATTAACCTTTAACTGATGGAAAAGGACGTTTACTCGTAAACAAACGAACAAACAACCAATCGCGAGTTTGTTTCGTTTGTAACCGACCTTCTCGTGTCATGACCCCAAACCAAAAGCCCCGGATGTCACCTACTTGCTGTTCTTAAGCGTGCTAAGTCCATCTTTGCTAAGCCAGCTTCTGTTTCGGAACATTTTCGCTCGCGAGTGCGCCTGTACACTTGAAATACTCCATCGTGATAATTAGTACGGCTCTTAATGCAATACAATGTTGTTTACACTCAGTTTGTCGAACGTTCAAATTCCACGACTATTGTTACACGACTGGTGCGCTCATTGTTGTCGCCGCTTCATTGAGTACCCTTCTGTTGGCTCGGTGCCAGCATTACAGACGACGTCACTGTCCAGGTGTCTAAGTAGTGTGAGGGTGCGTTTAACGTCCTTTTCCACCACGTAAGCTAAGTTGTGGGATGATATATACCACGAAAACAGCTCAGGGCCCGTATGGGATGATATATACCACGAAAACAGCTCAGGGCCCGTATGTAGAACTCGAGGTTAATTTAACCCACGGCTACGGGCCTAACCCAGACTAGGACAAAAGAAATCCCAAAACAAAACTGAATTTAAAAAAGGAAGCGAAGAAAGAAAGAGAAAAAATCCTTCTAATACGGCATAGGCACCTTGCTGAAATGGGCCCGCTTTCTGTTTAAAAAAAAAAAAAACACAAAATTTAAGTCTAGAGCTGGTTTAGTTCGAGGTTAGACTCTAACCCGGGGCTAAACTCCCTAACCCCGACTTTTACATGCGGGCCCTGAACGAGCATAAACAAATGGTGGCATTAGTCCCGTTAACAGGGGCGACTTCCATCCCTCTACACCGGTCCGAAAAATCGAAACCCATTTGCATGAACAAAGCGTTCCATAGTTGGGGGCTTATGACAAGAGGTATTCAAACATAAATCATAGTCTGAGTGCGCTCCGGGCCAACAATAGCAGCGGGAGCCCGATCACACACTGTAGGCGCCAGTAACGGAGACAAGGTTCTGTACAGCAGGCAGTATATCAAGACAGTGGTTTGTACAGCGGCGGGTTGCGCCAAGGAAGGTTTCTTGGGTCTAGCGGTGAGGTACGGGTTTTCACAGTGGACGGACGTATGGAAGGGAGCAAGGTGTTGATGCTGATGTTGATGGTGTTGTTGGTGTTGTTGATGTTGTTGTTGTTGCTGTTGTTTTTTGTGTCTGTACACAAAGATTGGTAGTGCATTCACTCATACCATGTTTGTATTTTTGTGTGTGTGCGTGCGTGCGTGCTTGAGTGCGTGTGTGCGTTCGTGTTTGTGTGTGTGTGTGTGTGTGTGTGTGTGTGTGTGTGTGTGTGTGTGTGTGTGTGTGTGTGTGTGTGTGTGTGTGTGTGTGTGTGTGTGTGTGTGTGTGTGTGTGTGTGTGTGCGAGCGTGTGTGTGTGTGTGTGTGTGTGTGTGTGTGTGTGTGTGTGTGTGTGTGTGTGTGCGAGCGTGTGTGTGTGTGTGTGTGTGTGTGTGTGTGTGTGTGTGTGTGTGTGTGTGTGTGTGTGTGTGTGTGTGTGCGCGCGCGTGTGTGTGTGCTCGCGTCCGGGCGTGTGTGTGTGTGTGTGTGTGTGTGTGTGTGTGTGTGTGTGTGTGTGTGTGTGTGTGTGTGAGTGTGTGTGTGTGTGTGTGTGTGTGCGCGCGCGCGCACGCGTCCGGGCGTGTGTGTGCTCGTGTCCGGGCGCGCCCGCGCGTGTGTGTGTGTGTGTGTGTGTGTGTGTGTGTGTGTGTGTGTGTGTGTGTGTGTGTGTGTGTGTGTGGACACTCCTTTTGAATTTCCCCCTCTGGCATAATCAATTGATTGATTGATTGATTGACTACACCCACAAGTATCCAAAGTGCACGCCACCTAAAGGCGGAGTAAAGCCAATTCACTTATTCCAACATAAATAAGTGGAATGCGTCTGAATAAATACATCAAAAATAAATGCGTCTTTTCGAAAGGCACTGGCTAAATTCCACCTATTCTACCCGAAAGACCTCCCCCGCAAAAACCTTACGAGTTCTCGCAATACTCCGACTATGTGTTCTGTACAATTGGGTTACCCAAATGTGCCAGGAACATTAATGGAGTCTGGAGGTACCGGCTGGCTTAGGTCGGAAAGGGTCGGAGTATTGTTGTTGGAAATGACTACAAAAGCCGAGAATCGATCGGCACTGAGATGGTATCGGTATAGTGATGGAGGTAGGGATCGTGTGGTAGGAAAGGGGGGGGGGGAGGGGGGTGGTAGATGTGGGGATGCGGAGGGGCAAGGGAGGGGGTGATCGGGGCAGCGTTGACACTGGTTTCTAGGCGCAGATCCTGGCGCGAAAGTACGAGAAAAATATTGAAGATTTGTATTCTACCGATTGTATGCATTTGATTCAAATATACGTTGTAAAGTAAATCTGTAGCACAGCTTTTATTTTACACACTACAGTACACTACACTACACTACACTACACTACACTACAACGCAACGCAACGCAACCCAACGCAACGCAACGCAACGTAACACAACACAACACAACACAACACAACACAACACAACACAACACAACTTTTCGCGTGAAACCAAATATCGGTTCCGTCAAGCGAGGTCAATGCCCTGTTTCATAAAATTTTCCCTTCATTTTTACAAAATCTACACAGAGCCACTCAGAGCTTACGGGAAATCCACGTGATCCCCGGGGGCTTCTAACTGAGCTGCTGATTGGCTGTATTTTGTGTTGTTAGGATTTCGTCATTAGCATTTCCCGTCCGTTTGAGTTCTAGTCATTATGTTGGTACCGTTAAAGCCGTATCATCCTGTGTTGGCCAAGGTTCGGAAGGCATCATGTGGTGGCGAAGCTAGGTGGTCGTGTAGATGTTACTGCAGTATATCCTGTGATTGCCGGGACTGGACTCAGCAGGGAAAACGTGATACGAAAACGCCAAGGGATGATGCGGCACACACACACACACACACACACACACACACACACACACACACACACACACACACACACACACACACACACACACAGAGAGAGAGAGAGAGAGAGAGAGAGACTAACTGACTGACACTTTGTTTTCCAAAATTAAACAAAGAAAAACAAAGCTCAAGAACGAAAACAACAACAACAACAACAACAAAAACAACAAAACCCACAAGTCACTTCACCCTGCTTACAACAACGAAAACTTCCAGTTTAGCATCACTGTCAGTGAAATGGAGATCTAGTTAGTGTGAGAATCACGTCTTAGCCAGGGCACTTAGACTCATTTTCCTCATCAAGTACCCAGTCGCGTTCTTCACGAGTGGATGCCCCCGCGTGGACGAGGCGCCAATCAACGTAATGGTCCCTGCCTTTGTGTTGTTGTTGCATGGGAAATAGACACCATTGTGTGGTGTACTATCTAGCTGACTAGTCCGTACACTACAAGGGGAGCCGGGGTGGTCGAATGGTAGAGCGTTGGACTTCTAATGCTCGGGTCGTGAGTTCGTATCCCGGCTGGGGCCAAATATTTGTGCTGGCTTTTTCATCGTTGCCCCGTCTTTGATATCACCCTATGTGGTGGAAAAGGACGTTTAAACCCCGAAACACCCACCCGTACACTACAAACGCTATCGACTACAGTTTGTAGCACACTATCAGGAGGTGGAAATCTTCTGTCCGTGGCGCATTCAAGTTGGTGCAGCAGAGAACAACAAAGCAAAACTGAAACGAAGTGGGAGGGGGGGGTGTTTGGGGGTTTAACGTCCTTTTCCACCACATACGGGTGATATCAAAGACGGGGCAATGATGAAAAAGCCAGCACAAATATTTGGCCCCAGCCGGGATACGAACTCACGACCCGAGCATTGGAAGTCCAACGCTCTACTATTCGGCCACCCCGGCTCCCCCTGAAACGAAGAAGAACCTGAAAAGGAATACATCTCACTCTTGAAAAGTTGTTCAGGCGCTGGTAGATGAAAGCTTTAAGCGTTGATTTACGATCTTGCGGTGAAACTTTGTACCAGCCTCCATCAGTAAACAGTACAGTCCCCTTTCGTTGTCTCGGATTTCCCACACCTATATTTTCAGTCTTCGCGGACCTGTCGGGCGACACAGAAAACGTACAGCGACTTCGTTCGGGATTTCTAACGGTTGTAGTGTCACAGTAGGATCTTATAGTTGTACCACCTTTGATTCCAACCCAAGTTGCCACCCAACCGACACACAGTCAAAATCCCCGCCGACCCACAATGCTCCAAGCAGCCTTTGTGAAGTTAGGAATCTGACTCAAGGGGTCCTGAGTCAGATGAATCGGACTACTGGCTGACTTGCGCAGTAGGTAGTGCTCACCCCACCCATCACTATGCTGAGCTTTACAATGAGTTTCCAATTTTCGCGTGGCTTTCAAATTCTGAAATCTGAATGGTCGGTTGATGAATTTTTTGACTGGTTGATTTTGTTAATCAATGTATTTGTCCATTTATTTATCTATGCTCATTCTAACTCTCTTTGACCTCTGAGGCTCAGTTTCTAAAGTCTTGAACGATATCTCTCATTTAAGCCCAACAGACTTTTAAAATATATTTACATCTTGCTTTAGCGTGGAAATTTTTATGTTTTAAAGGGCCTGGCAGAAAGGGACACCCATTAGCCGCGAATTAGTCTTTGTTGCTTGCGCGGCGTTAAGCCTTAAATAACTAACGAACTAACTATGCTCATTCTGAATACCATCTTTTTTATGACGCTTGGTTATTCTGTGAATAGTCTCTCAAGGATCGGCTGAGAAAAAAAAACAAACAAACTTGCGCTCCAAAACCGTTCACTTGAACAACCTACCTGGTCTGCTGTAGTACCCTTGAGCTATCGCGATCAGCCGACCACTCTTGTTAGTCCTCAAATAAGTCAACAATTACCAAGCAACCGAATACTGAGTGACCATTGGCCGGTCCGTACTGTGGTGTTGATCCTCTTTGCTCCTATCGCCTTTCGCTTTTCATGTTGTTTGATGGAGGCACACATTGCTAGGTCCCTAGGCAAACAGAGCCTCATTAGTCATTACCAGCCCTCCCTTTGTGTGTGGCTCTGTGCCAGTATTCGATGTACACCCGAAAGGAAAACATGTTTCATTAAAACAGTTCAGAGATATGGTTCTCATTCGGTCTGTGATGAGTTTGTTTGTTAGTTTAGATTCGTTACAAGTTTAACGTTCAGTTTGCCTGTACGAGTGGGTGTCTGCTTTTTCTGTTGTTGTTGTTGTTCTTCTTCTTCTTCTTCTTCTTGTTGCTGCTGCTGTTTTTGTTGTTTGGCCGTTGCCGTTTGGGGTACCAATGCTATCTGTCTGAGTCGCTGAAAGACAAAATTGCAATGAACACAATTAATTTTATTATTGACTTTCTTTAGTTATGACTGGCTCCCGCGTAGGATAATCATATCGGCTTTTTTATGACAACATTTCGTTCTTGCACAAGTAGGGAAAACGAAGTTCTCTTTCAAACGGAAATGCAGTATACAGTCGCTGATTCAGGCAAATTTCTGCCTCATTTTCTCGTCACTGTCCTCTGTAATTGGGGTAACCGTGACAACTGCATCATCAGCATCATCGGGAATGAGGGGTTTCAGCCACAATCCGTAACGAGGACCAATCGACGCAATACCCACCCCCACCCCCACCCCTCCCCTCCACCCCCTTCCCCCTCAATCACTATCCCCCCCCCCCCCCCTGACCATCGTCCCGCTTCCTGTATGCTAGATTGAACCACAGGCGCCTGTAACGTATCATCCGCCCTTACCCAGCGCACTCTTTCCCACAAGAGAGGTGACCAACGAACCAGCCAGGTAACACATTTTCTCACGGCGGAGGCATGTCGAGCTGCCGGTATATCTGGGTCAAAGAGGACACCTGGAGGTGAGTCCCTCTCTGCTTAATAAACATCTTATCGACGTGTATATTCATCCCTTCTGCAGCGCTAAAGGCGCCGCAGGGCTAGAGGACGAAGCATTGACAGCCTGCCACTGCTAAGCGCTTCTCTGTGTGCAAACCTCCACCCTGCTATTCACTCCGGTGCGTGTGACATCATTTAGGTTCTCTGCGCTACCGGCCACAGCTTGACCTAGATATCCCGTCAGATCGACCGGAGGCGGTCAGTTTTGCAAACTGTCACGGTTTCTGTAGGACGAGCTCGCAGCCTTTCCTGCGCCTGTGGACTGGATGTCCCCTCTCTCTTATACAGGGCTCAATTAGTATCGACTGGCTCTCTCTGACCCCCCCCCCCCCCCCCCCACTGCACGTGCACACCGTGACGTGTTGATCGCTCGCCAGGGACGCTCGTTGATGAAGGTAGTTTCAGAGTAGTGCCGGCTGACAGGGGCTGTGTATTCCTCGGTTTGGTGGTGCACGGTGACTCAGCTGGTAATGTCCCTCGCCCAGAGCTTTGGTAGATATACTGATACTGTACTCTGTGGACATGTATACACTCATCATAAGTATATGTTCATCAGTTACACCGACCCCTACCCCCCCCCCCCCCCACACACACTCTTATACTGTCAAACCTGCGTGTGAATACACCTGTTTCACACAATCCTCTCTCTAATCCGACCACTGACTGCACGCCATCTGGCCTGTTGCTGCAGTGACCTTTAATTTTAAACAGACCACCTCTCCCTCCCTCTCTCTCTCTCGCTGGTATGCGTTTGTCTCGTGGCAAAATTTGGCAGTGGACGTGTGGTGACAGGGTTGTGGGGATGGCCACTCGGGGTTCATACAACTCAGTCAGGATCAATGAATCAGGTTTATTGCAGGTCAAGATGAGGACAGCATTCAGGTTGGACAACATGGCGTAACAAGCTGCGTGCGCATCACTCGTATCCCCAAGCCCTCATGGGGACAGTTACTAGGGACATCTTACCAGTGGACCAAGGGAGACAACCTCACTTATCGTTACATCTTCCCCTTTTACAAGTTAATAGCAATTAACTAAACCAAATCGAACGCAACTTTAAAATCTCTATCTTGGAAATAAAGTGCTACAGGCAATCATACTGAAAACATCTCTGTTCCTTATTTAGCAATGTTCTAACTTCTATACTGATGGGTGATTATACTATCTGAAAACTGTCCTAGTAAACAGAACCAACTTTTACTGCACATTCCACTAGCTGTATGAATAAAGCAATAATCAGCAATATTTCCAAAACATACAGAACACCTTAATTTAAACAAATGTTCTAATCAGGCAGTTCAGGACTGTTTCCACGTCTTGATCTCCATCAGCACTCACTGTACTGTTTCTTCAAATAAGAATTTCACCATCAGATCACACACAATAATCAAATAAAATAACATCTCACTAATAATGAATTCTTATCATCTAAGAGTACACCGGTGATCTGGAACTTAACACTACTGGTTCCCTAACACTCTGCACTGGAATCCAGGATAAAGAATACTGAAGCTGTAAAGTATCCACTCAGGAATTGAAAACGAAGCTGTAAAGTATCCACTCAGGAATATATATGGCTTACCCACAAATACTGATCACACTTTACTACACCCACACTTTGCACACTGTAAAGTAATCCAACTGAAAATCGAAGATCACTGGAACCTAACTGGCTTGTTAATAACACGGACCAGATCTGGTAACACGTGCTGGTGTAGCTGCTTCTGGAATCGAAGACTGTGCTGTAGAACCCGGCACTGCGGCGGCTTGCGACGACTCTGGAGCTTCCTGCGGAGACGGTGGTCGACCAGGTGGACCTCCCTGTTCCTTCAGCTCCTGCACTGGTAATGGTGACGATACTGGCGGTGCGACAGGAACGATGACTGATGAGTCAGACTGAAGACTGAGACTTGTGTCTGACTCAGGTCGGCGCATCAGATTACGGCGATTGCGTCGTACCTGACCTGATGGCGTCTGGATCAGGTATGATCGGGGTGCACATTTCCCAATCACCTCCGCCGGCAACTTCCAGCCCTTCTGCCCGTCCAACTTGACAAGCACTGGATCACCTGGGCTCAGTTCTGACAAAGGCTGTGCACCATGATGACGATCATAGTAGAACTTCTGCTTCTGCTTGAACCCCTGGTCACGCTCACGCACTGTTTGGCATCAACAGTACGGGGTGTGAGCGTTGAAGGTAGGGCAGGAAGTGTAGTACGAAGTTTCCTCCCCATAGCTAGCTCAGCTGGACTAGCTCCCAGTTCAGGAATCGGTGTGGACCGATGAATGAGGAGAGCGAGGAACGCGTCATCTTGACGGAGAATGCGTTTGGCTGTCTTGACTGCGTTTTCAGCTGCTCCATTCGCCTGGGGGTAGTGGGGCGAACTGGTAACGTGCTGAAAATTCCAGCTTGCAGAAAAGCGCTTGAATTCTGCAGACGTGAAGTTTGTCCCATTATCAGTCACAACTGTCTCTGGGATACCGTGACGGGCAAAACAACCCTTAGCTTGCCAATGACAGCGAACGAAGTTTCGTTTGGCAAGCAACTCAACTCAATGTATCTTGAGTAATAATCTGTCACCACAAGATATGGTTTCCCTTTGAAGTCAAGAAGATCAGCTCCTACTTTCTGGAACGGTCTGTCTGGCAGACTGGAAGGCAGTAGCGGTTCATGGACATGAGATGCTTGCTTCTCTAAGCACAGCATGCAGTTCGCCACTCTGTTCTTAATGTCTTTGCCAATCTGTGGCCACCAAACACACTGGGCTGCACGCTCTCTGCATTTGGCCACACCCTGATGACCATCATGGATTCTGTCTAGCAGTTCCTTTCTCAAGCTCTGCGGAACTACTATTCTGTCCCCTTTCAGTAACAGTCCATCATGAACACTCAGTTCACTGCGAAGTGCGAAAAGGTTTCTCGCTGCGAGTTGCACATCTTCTTTGTGTTCTGGCCATCCCTCAAGCGTGTACTTCATAGCACACTGGAGGGTCACATCACGCTTTGTCTCTTCCTGCAGCTGGATGAGTCTCGTGTCTCTCACTGGCCATGATGCAGTGACTGCATGCACATGAGCAGTAACATCGTCCTGAGATCGCTCATCTCCTGCTGAGACTGGTTGCCGTGACAGTGCATCTGCCACAAGCATCTCTTTCCCTGGAACATGAGTTGCTGTGAAATTGAATCTCATCAGCCGAAGCAACAGTCTCTGACAACGCAGAGGTGTGTCAGATAAGTCTTTAGAGTTCATGAGGGGCACCAACGGCTTGTGGTCCGTCATGACGTCGAAGTGTTGCAGTCCGACCAGGTACTTGCTGAACTTCTCACACGCCCATGTAGAGGCCAGACATTCTTTCTCTATCTGTGCGTAGTTTCTTTCAGCCTTGGTCAGCATTCTCGATGCGAAGGCGACTGGGCGAAGTCTATCCCCATGCTTCTGCAACAGAACTGCTCCAAGACCGTAGCTGCTTGCGTCGGCACTCACGATGGTAGGCAACTCTGGATCGAAGTACGCCAGTGTAGGCGCAGACGTTACAAGCTCTTTCACTTGCTTCACTGCTGCAACTTGCGCTGGACCCCAGCACCACGCTTTCTCCTTCTCTAGGAGTTCAGACAGCGGGCTCACGACAGTGGACATGTTGGGAAGATATCTGCCTATGAAGTTAATCATCCCAAGAAATCTACGCAGCTCTGCAATGTTTGTTGGGTCAGGCATGTTCCTGATTGCCTCAGCTTTCTGGGGGTCGGGCTTGATCCCAGACTGGCTTATGATGAAACCCAAGAACTTGATTTCCTTCTTCTTGAACTCGCATTTCTGTTTGTTGAGCTTCACCCCAGCTTGGTGTAGCTTGCTCATCGCTTCTTTCAGATGAACGTCGTGATCCTCTGGACACTTGCTGTGGACCAAAATGTCGTCGAAGTAGCAGATAACACTTTCCTGCTCACCCAGTATCTGCTCCATTGTCTTTTGGAAAATTTCAGGAGCACTGGAGATCCCCTGCGGCAATCTGCGGAAAAAGTATCGCCCACACGGAGTGATAAAAGTTGTGAGTCTTGCCGTGCTGTCGTCAAGTGGAACTTGGAAAAATCCCGACGTGGCATCGAGCTTGCTGAAGATGGTTGAACCTCTGAGCTTGTGTACAACATCTTCCGCTGTCGGAAGAATGTATCTTTCCCGCTTCACCGCTGCATTCAGCTTTTTGTAGTCTGTGCAGATGCGGACATCTCCTGATGGCTTGATAACAGGAACGATCGGGGCACACCAATCAGTCGGCTCCTCGATCTTTTCAATTATTCCAGCTTTCTCCATCCTCTTCAGCTCCAACTTGACCTTGTCTAGCAAGGGAATGGGCACTCTCCTCGCTACCTGGACACTATATGGCGTACAGTTTTCTGTCAGCTGTATCGTGACTGGCTTCACTCTAATCGGCTGCTCGTCAAGCTCCCCAAAAATGGGTAACTCAATATTGTCAGCGTCAGCTAGCTTAATCAGTTCCATCCTCACGGCTGCCTCTCGACTGAGCAGGTTTTCTGACAGTGAGAATTCACCACATACAGTGTCAATGGAAGTGTCTTGTTCCCTACTCTGGCCTTCATAATTTCAATTTTGCCAATACAGTCCAGTTCTCCTCCCGGGCTGCGGAGAATTGTGTTAGTTGTCTCTAAGGCAGGCTTTGGCTTCATTGCGTTGTACGTTTTTGCGGAGATCACCGAGACGTCAGCCCCCGTGTCGATCTTGAAGGGTAAGTATCTGTTCCCTAGTCCAATCTGAACTCGCCATGGTGATGCGTTTTTCCATCCGAGACTGACATAAGGAACGCTTCGCCATCTTTCGCAGACAGATCATCCACGGTCTTGCGTGTGCATGCTCTGGATCGAGCAAAATGTCCCTGCCTGTGACATCCCCTGCACTCTTTCCCAAACGCCGGACAACGTTTCCTAGCGTGAGTCTTGGCACAAAATTTGCAGTCATGTACCAAACTGTCTTTCATGTGTCTGCCACCCTCAGCACCCTGGCTACTGTGCCAGTGGTGTTTTCCTCTCTGTGCGGGACCACGTTTGAAACCTTTACCCCTGGTAACTGCATCAAACAGCTTCTCCATGACGCTGCTCTTTAATCTGCAACTTCACTGCTTCATTCTGTCTTGCAATCTTGACAGCCTGATTCAAGTGTAAGGTCGCTCTCAAGCTGTAGCTTCTCTGAAACGGCTTGGTCGGAGAGTCCTAGGACCAACCTATCTCGTATAGCGTCTTCTCTGGCTTCCTTAAACTCAGCATGTTCGCTAAGGTCGTACAGAGTGCGTACGTACTCTTCTACCGTCTCTCCATCTCTCTGACAGCGTTTGTGAAATGTTGCTCTAACGTGAATGACGTTTTTCTTCGGCTGGAAATACTTGTCAAACTCTTCCAGTACAGTCTCGTAGACTTTAGCTTGTTCTGCCCCCAGCTTGAACTGACTGAAGATCTTCTCTGCTTCAGGCCCCATAGAATATAGCAGACAACTGACCTGTACGTCTTCCATCCTTCTTTTCAGTTCTGTAGCTACGTGATACCTCTGAAACGTAGCGCGCCAAATCGGCCACGACTCTGGCTCACGAAAGTTGAATGGCGGCGGCGGTTTGAATCCTGACATCTTCTATCTTCGTCTTCACTTTCTGACACCATGTGGGATGGCCACTCGGGGTTCATACAACTCAGTCAGGATCAATGAATCA
>JACVVK020000581.1:105000-132500 GCA_018292915.2 Batillaria attramentaria
GAGGGGATGTAAATAGTGTGTGTGTGTGTGTGTGTGTGTGTGTGTGTGTGTGCACGGTCTGTGTGTGTGTGTGTGTGCACGGTCTGTGTGTGTGTGTGTGTGTGTGTGTGTGTGTGTGTGTGTGTGTGTGTGTGTGTGTGTGTGTGTGTGTGTGTGTGTGTGTGTGTGTGTGTGTGTGTGTGCACGGTCTGTGTGTGTGTGTGTGTGTGTGTGTGTGTGTGTGTGTGTGTGTGTGTGTGTGTGTGTGTGTGTGTGTCTGTGTGTGTGTGTGTCTGTGTGTGTGTGTGTGCACGGTCTGTGTGTGTGTGTGTGTGTGTGTGTGTGTGTGTGTGTGTGTGTGTGTGTGTGTGTGTGTGTGTGTGTGTGCTTTAATGCGCAGCGAGTCCTTGAAGTTGGAGAACGGCGCTCTATAAAAGCTATGTATTATTATTTATATTAGCATTGACCCCTTTAACCCTAACTTTGTGTGTTGTCCCACCTCACCACGAAATATAAACCTGTTTGTTGTGTTTGGTTGGTTTTGTTGTTGTTGTTGTTGTTGTTGTTGTTGTTGTTGTTGTTGTTGTTGCCCTTGTCCTTGTCGTTTTCTCTCATTGAAAGGGGGAGCCAGAATAGCTGAATGGTACAGCGTTGGACTTTCAATGCTCGGATCGGCTGGGGCGAACCATTTGTGCTGGCTTTTTTTTTTTTCTCGTTGCCCTGTCTTTGATATCACCCATACGTTGTGGAAAAGGACGTGAAACTCCCAAACATCCACACCCACCCTCTCATTGCAAGGTCGTAAACCACGGGACAACCTCACTACGAAATCTCTGTATCATGAATTAACCTCACCTGATGTTTGTTTCCGTTGCAGGCAACTGGAAGAGGAGTATGTCAACTTCGCCACAAAGATAGAACGGGAGGCTTCACTGACAGAACTGAGCGAGGCGGCGGGAGCCTCCATCTGTCCCATCTGTACAAAGAACCCCATCCCCCAGCCAGCCCGCAGCCCCCTCGCGCCACGCCCCGCCCTCAACGTGTGTGTGGACTGCGAGAAACTCACCTGTCCAGAATGTGGTACCTACCACACATCGGCGGCCACAAAGGTAGGCAATATTTAAAACCAGATAGAAACAAGTTTCGACTTGCCAAAAATGGATCCCGTTTGGGTTCAAGGGGCAGAGGCTAACTTCTCCAAGCTCACAGACTGTCTTGGTCTGCTGGTAATGGCAAAGGTGCACACACACGCGCGCACGCACGCACGCACGCACGCACACACACACACACACCTCTACTGACCAAGAACTACGTGTTTTTGTTGTTGTTGTTGTTGTTGTTGTTGTTGGGGTTTTTTGGTGTTTTTTTTTTTTTTGGGGGGGGGGGGGGGGGGGGGGGGGGCAGTGTAAAATATTGACCAAACGTTGCACACAATAATTTTCAATGCGTAAACCCTCCATTGGACACTACAGAGAGAGAGAGAGACACGTCACCGCTAGGTATTTATGAAAATAATGGCCCGAGTCATTTTCAACTTTGGCATATATATGAATACTACTTCCTTCTTCACGTGAAGTCATTTCATTGGCACGCCCGAAAGGGCTGATCGTAAATCAGCCATAAAAGTTGTAACTTGAAGATGTGCATATAATGCAGAGATACAGCCGTGCAACAAATTAGCACACTTTTACATCTCCCAAGTTTGATTCACAAGGATTATAAATCGTCTCATCTGCGCCAAATATTGATGCAGGGCTCCAAAAACAGCCTCGCCGTGTCTCTGGCTCAAAAGGTCAGAATGGAAACAAAAGAGATCTGGAAATGTCTTTGTGCCGAGGTTTATGGGAAGCCCACATTATGAATAACATTGTTAGTTTGTTAACAAGTTATTCGTACAGACGACATTGCGCTGGCAGTCCTTCGCTCTGAGGGGAGCCGGGGTGGCCGAATGGTAGAGCTTTGGGCTTCTAATGCTCGGGTCGTGAGTTCGTATCCCGGCTGGGGCCAGATATTTGTGCTGGCTTTTCCATCGTTGCCCCGTCTTTGATATCATCCGTATGTGGTGGAAAAGGACGTAAAACCCCCAAACACCCACCCCACCCCACCCTTCCCTCTGTCCTGAGTGACCAGACCAAGCGTCCAACTGAGACAGGTCGTATCGATCTGTAAGGACAAGGTCCTTGTGCTAACTGACCAAGCTGTCAGATGTAATAAGTGACAAATCACATCCCTCCTTTTGCGTGGTTACTTCTTGGGTCTGGTATCCTGCACTATGTAGCGTCACAGCAATTGTCGATAACAATGAATCTGGTAATGGTATGGTATGGTATGGTAGACTTCTCCTCGGCGCACGTATCCATCTCTACTGAGATGCTCATGGCGCCGCAGGGCTGGAGGACGAAGCAGTGAAAGCCTGCTGCCGCTGGGGGCTACTTGCAAACCTCCACCCTGCTATTCACTCTGGTGCGTGGGACAGTGTTTCTGTTTTACCACGCCACCGGCCACAGCCTTCTTTTCTTCGAAAGATGAACGTGGGATTTTTAGCGTGCACACTTGATATGTGTGCGTGCGTGTGTACACGAGGGCGAGACAGGCACCGTAAACGAGTCTGCACATGGATGTGACTCGATATGGTATGGAAAAAGCCAACCATATTCCTGCCAACCGGGGACTCGAACCAGGCAGCTCAGGATCCGAAGTCGGATGCCTTAACCACTAGACCAAATCCCCTGTGGGATGCTGACGATGATGATGGTAAAAGATTCATTTGGTATTGTTCACCATGCAGTGTCAGTACTTGTGATGATGAAGATGAAACGTTTATTTTGATAGCGGGAACTGGGATTGTGTGATGATAGTTAGTGATAGTGATAGAATGGTTGAATGCAAGGACCCACAGACTCATTCGATGCTACGAGCCGTATGTGTCAGTCCACCCCCAATATCATCGACAGCTTGAGTGCGAGTAGACTAGAGAGAAACTCGTGGCATCCGCACACGCAGTAATCCATCCATCTTGCCGTGATTTGATAGACTCGATGAGTTTGTCTGGATGAACAGCTTAGCTTCACGGTAGCTCAGTCTTACAAAGCCCCCCCCCCCTCTCCCCCCGACACACACACACACACACACACACACACACACACACACACACACACACACACACACACACACACACACGCACGCACGCACGCACGCACGCACACACACACACACGCACACACCATATGGTATGTTACACTTTTGAACCAGACAGAAAAAATAATTAACACGGAAGCTAGATTCCTCGTCAAATAGGGGATAGCAGCATACACAGGTAAAGATTCCTCGTCTCACATAGGACACAAGATGTTTTCTTTGAAAATGAGATGATTTCCGCAAGGAGAGAAGGTTCTGTGCTGCCTGTGGCTTTCAATCTACGTCCACATAATTATGTCGGCCACGTCGGCTTCAGTCCATTTCAAAAGACGTCAAAAGAAACCACGTGATCAGATCTTCTTCACTCTTCCGTTATGTTGTGAAAGCAGGATTACTCTGTGAAGAAATGTAGGTCACGAAATCCGTCCCTGCGCCAGTTGCACGTGCCTTCGTTTTCAATTTCACTGGGAAGATTTAGCCTGATCTCTCCAGAGAGATCGTATCGGGGAAAGGGGCGAGGTGTCCCCTGCCTCGCGACTTAAAAGGATACAAATTGAATTAAACGATCCCGAAAACCTGGAGTGCTGGCCAGACGACCCCCCCCCCCTCCTCCTCCCCCTCGCCTCCCTCCCAACCCAGCACCACTGGTGTAGTGAGCAAGACTGATGCTTGTATTTGACGTGTGGGGGATGGTTCGAGTGTGTTTTCGTGAACGGCGGATTATTTTGGGGTTGTTTTGTTTTTGTTTTTTTTTTCAATTCTAAGGCAAAGTGACGCTCAGTTAATAGGGAGTCTCAGGGGTATAAAGCTTTGCCTTTCTTCACCATCGCAAAAACAAGTTTGTTTGTTTGTTGTTTTTGTTGTCTGAGTGGGCATTTTTGTTGTTATTTGGGTTATTTTGTGCTTATTTGTGAATTTGGATTTTGTTTTGTTTGAATTTGTCTGCTCACTATTTTTATATATTGCGATACAAAACTCGAGTTAAACTAATATTTTTAATATTTTTTTCAAAGCGTTTACCTTCTTCAGGAGACAAGATTCACAATGAAATTCTTCCAAAATAATGTACTTCTAATCGATTCATGTTATTTTCGGGATTCCTACAAAATGATGAATTGCCCATACAATGCCACAGCTGACGTCAATAGCCGTTGGAATCGTCTGCCAGCGGACAAGAGGCCTACTGATCTTTGCCGTGTCTAGAGGTTGTCTGTCATACGTGCGTTGACATTTTCAACATTCTCCGCCTTCCTTTGTTGCTCTCGTTGTGATTATGTTTCTCTTGGTCGGCTAGGTCGAAATGGCGTCTTATCAGGGTGGTAGTCAATGACGACGTTTGATAATGATCATAAATAATCATCGTCATCATTATCACGATAATAATAATAATAATAATAATACGGGTGTTGAAGGGACGCCCTCCCTCCCGCTGGAGCTCAGGGCGCCTTACAATCGACACACACTCACTCACCCAGAAACACAATCATGCAACATGCTTCCACACATACATTTCACTACAAACACATAATGTGAAGCGTCATACATGGCCTCCCCTGCCCCCGGCTTCTACACACACACACACACACACACACACACACACACACACACACACACACACACACACACACACACACACACACACACACACACACTCACACACACACACACACACACACACACACACACTCACACACACACACACACACACACACACACACACACACACACACACTCACACACACACACACACACACACACACACACGCACACACACACACACACACACACACTCACACACACACACACACACACACACACACACACACACACACACACACACACACACACACACACACACACACTCACACACACACACACACACACACACACACACACACACACACACACACACACACACACACACACGCACACACACACACACTCACACACACTCACACTCACACACACACACACACACACACACACACACACACAGAGCAAGATGGTGATGTGGCAGTGAAGAGATGGGTTTTCAGATTTGTGTGCATATCTGATTGATGCTGGGAGATCATTCCAACACGTCGGACCCTGGTATGAAAAATTACGCTGACCAAAGGTCTTTTTTCTGACTTGCGGGTTACGGAGCAGCCCCAAATTTCCTTACTACGCCAATGGAATAAAAAAAAAAAATACACAAAAAAATGCGAGTAATGGCAATAGGTCAAGTTTGCTAACAAAACAAGAAAACCAGTGCGCACAATTTAGGAAAAAAAAAGTACTAGAATTCCATTTCGCAGTGGTGCGTTTGGAACTCCTTGCCATCTTCTCTGAGACACATCCCTTCCCTCCTACAGTTTAAAGCACAACTCAAAACACATCTGTTCAAACTAGCTTTTAATCTTTAAGTTTAAACTCCACCGCCTGTATTGATGTGTATAAATGTGTGCGTGTGAATGTTGTGTGTGTGCGTGAGCAAAAGCGCATTGAGTGCTTTTCGAAGCAGAACTCCGCGCTCTACAAGTGTAATATATTATTATTACTATTATTTTGAGTGAAACTAGAAGGTTTTACATTATTTGAAACAGCAGAACTTTTTATAATGAAGAGGTGTACTGTTTCTAAATATTACTAGTGTAAATGAGTGTTTAGGTCTGTACTGTTTCTAAATATTACTAGTGTAAATGAGTGTTTAGGTCTGTACTGTTTCTAAATATTACTAGTGTAAATGAGTGTTTAGGTCTGTACTGTTTCTAAATATTACTAGTGTAAATGAGTGTTTAGGTCTGTACTGTTTCTAAATATTACTAGTGTAAATGAGTGTTTAGGTCTGTACTGTTTCTAAATATTACTAAGTGTAAATGAGTGTTTAGGTCTCATTTCTGCCGGCAGTTATTGACTTCCAGTCCGTCTCTCAGCATTATCTTCCACTTTTTCTTGTCAACAAGTCAACCAGCATCCTACTTTTAACCTTCGGTAAATGTGGCTCTGTTGGCTTCTGGAGACACAAGTAAAGAGTGAACAAAGACGCACCTGCTGACACGATGTTGGAATAGCATTTCCAGTTTGCCCTCAGCGACAAGTCTCGCTTTTGCCTTTTGTTGGTAGCGGAGAAGGAGGGGGGGGGTGGTGGTGGTGATGGTGATGGTGGTGATTGTGGGGGTAGGGAGGGTTGAGGGAGGGGTGTGGATAGGGGTCGAGATTGAATTCCGCATTTACCCTCTTTTGTATATATAGCTAGGTCAACATGGCAGTTCGTGTCTTTACTGAAGCTAACAAAAGGTAATGTGACCTATCGGTTAGGTGTCCGTCTGGAATTCGGCTGGAGACTTCGAACTGCTGGACTACGGTCACGGGGAATAAATTAACCAACGTCACTCAGTACCAATACCAACACGTTTTAAACCTTTGCTCTTTGTTTTCCAGTTACAGGAGTGGGTGTGTGTCGTATGCGAGCGCCGCCGGAAGTTGATGATGAGTACTGGGATGTGGTACCATGGTTACAACCCTGATGGGGACCTGCCCCTGGAGCAGAAACTCCAGACAACGGTAGGATATTCTTGATTAAGCGCCAAGTAAGAGTGAGTGAGTGAGTGAGTTTTTAGAGCTTAACGCCGCGCAAGCAACAAAGACTAATTCGCGGCTAGTGCCAAGTAAGATTAAGAGTACATGTGAATTGATGAATTCCACTTACTTACCACATGATAATCTATTCCATGTTTCCATTTGTTGTGATAGCTACTTTGCCGGAAGCAAAATTTGAAGAATCGAGTGACTTATCTTACGGTAAACAAAAAGATGCCAACAATTTTATTCACGAAAATTCTGAACAACGTTTTGCGTGGGTGGTCATTGGAACATGAAACAGTCTTCTATGTAAAGTTGATTATTATTATTATTATTATTATTCGATTTCAGTGGAAGGGATTCTGTTGATGTTATTGCTATCGCTACTCTTGTCTTGTTTGTTTGTTTGTTTGTTTGTTTGTTTGTTTGTTTGTTTGTTTGTTTGTTTGTTTGTTGCTGTTGTTTTGTCGTTGTTGGTCGTGGTGGTGGTGGGTCGGGATTTATCTTTTTTTTTTTCTTTTTTTTTCTTTTTTTTTGGGGGGGGGGGGGTGAGGGGGGGGGTGCTTAAATCTTCTTCAGTGAAGAGCAGTTCAAAACAGGAAACCGCCCCTCTCATCAGCAGAAGAGTAGAGCAAACCTTCCCTTTTTATTAGGGTTTTCGCAAACAGCCACTTCAGCTAATTCACCCCATTTCAATTCGTCCGACTGAATTATTTACTTGTACACAATAAATAATGAGAAGTATCGACCAAAATATCCTGTGACCACAGTCCTTGATCTCTACACCGCGCGTAGGATAATCTAGCACGCACATTCGTGTCGGGACTTGATCCATAATTTACACAGCCATCCCTACCTCGGCCGTGAAGGTGCACACAGTGATCAGAGATGTGTTTGTATCTTCAATCTGCTTCCTTCTTTAAAGATTAAAACTGAAAAGAGTTCCGCCGTTACCTGGAAAAAGAGGCTAAGCTCTTGTCAAATAATTTGCGCACAAGCGCTTTTTGCGGTTGACGCCGGGCACAGTTGTTTGCTGATCTTAGGCTCAAATCAAGAGAACGATTGTATTGTTCAGATTGTGGACCCTGGAAAGAGAGTGTTGGGGGAAATTTCAAACTTGAAGATGCAAGGTTCTTTCCTGTAAATAAACGCCAAAATTGTCTGTCTGTGAGGCCTCAGTCAAACCTGTATAAGACGGTCACCCAAGGGACTGAGTCTTGGACAGGTGGTCGGCTTGTACAGGCTGCAGTGTTCAACAGACCTGACAGGTGACCACGGTGTCTAAAACACCACAAAGTGACCGTTTCGCACAAGGTGATTGGCTGGTTGGAACTGCCATTATGGATGTCACGGCCGCGTTACACAGGTGGCCTAAATATAGAGGGAAAACTCTGGGGGATCCTTTGGGGTGACCGGTTTGGGCAGTGGTACGGCTTATAGAGGTGGCCGTCTTGGTTTTACTGTATTACTACTACTACTACTACTACTACTACTACTACTACTACTACCACCACTACCACCACCACTACCACCACCACTACTGCTACTACTACTACTACTACTACTACTACTTCTACTACAATGAACTAAACTTCTTCTTTCTCAACAGCCCCCAGAAGCAAAGGCCTCTTGCATTCCTTCAGCTATGACGGCGTCCACGACGAGTCGAGATAGCCGGGATAGTCGAGACAGCCGGGATAGTACGGATAGCCGCAGGTCCGACTTCAGCAGCCTGAGTGCCGACATCAACCTGCTGTCTTCACAAAACTCAGAGCTGGCTCGCCAGATGTATGAACAGAACAAAGTCAAAGGTCGGACATCCCATGATACTAATCTTGTTGACACCCTCCCCCCCCCCCCCCCCTCGGCCCTACTCTCTTGCCCACTTGTCTTTTTCTTTCGCTCACAATCTTTCTTTTCCTCGCTGTGACAACTCCTGTTTGGTCTTACTGCGGTTCACTTAAGCAAGATACGGTTTTAACGTATAACTAGCGTCACAAAAGCCCTAAAAATGCTCATAGTGTCCACGTCTAGCATATAGAAAGTGAAAAATGTGTTGCTGACTGGAGCGCGTGAAATTGCACCCTTAAAAGGACATGTATTCTCTGTCTCCAGTTACCACATATCATGCCTATGTTCGGGTCAGGCGAGGATCAGAGCAGGTCTTGTGCAGTGAGGTCACGTAGACTTGTTTCTATTTATAGCTAAAATAGCGGCGATCGCAGGGGTGAGCGAGTTGTTAGGGCTTAACGCCGCGCAAGAAACAAAGACTAATTCGCGGCGATCGCAGTGCAGAAATAGTAGGTTACTGCTTAATTTCTTCAACATTACAGGCCGCAAAGTTACAAAAATAGCAATGTGCATCAGTTCATTTGTATAAAGTGTTAGAGCTCCCAATGTGGCATCGCGCCCCCGCTCGTCTAGTTTCTTTAAAAAGAAAACAGACAAATCTCATTTCAACGTATATTGGCGAGAAAACATTGAAGCCACGTGTCACAGTGTGATCTAGCACAACTTCAGGACAGCTCAAATAATAAATTGTGTAACAGTTATATTTGCAATGTCAGTATGCAGAAGCAAATTTACACGACAAAGTTCACCACTGCCTGCAAGCCGCTGCCCAGATACTGAATAGCGAGAGAGAGGAACTGAGGAAGCCACTTTCTGTTCACTCTGTACTCGGCGTTTAGATTCGCATGTAACAGAACAGTGTCAGAGCGGGAGGTGCCAAGGGAATTAACCCATTTCCGTGCGGCCGCCATGCTGTAACTGCAAATGGCTGAAGGATGTTCTGGCTGCCAGTCACACGTCCCTCCCCAGTCTCCCACGGAAATGTGTGCCCAGCTAGGACAGCGCGAGGATGTGGCATACGAATGTTCCCAGATTCCCGCCTGGTGTCCTTTACTTTCGCCTGAGTGGCAGCCAGTTGAAGGCTGAGGTGTGGGAGGTGTGGCCGCGAGGATTAGCACTTCCACAGCCGTGTTCGCAAAATTGCGAATTTGTGGCCAATCGCTGTTGTCAGTGTTTTTTTCCGTTTTTGTTTTTGTTGTTTGTTTGGGGTTTGTGGGTTTTTTTTGCGAATCTTCAGCTCCCGAGGTGGGTCTAGGTTTAACGCTTCCACAGCTGTTTTCGCAAATTTGCGAATTTGGGACCATCGGGAACTGATGTCACAGTCAGTTTTGCGAATCCTACAGCACCCATCAACGTGCTCAAAATCAGATCATCTTAATCAATAAATAATCTCTCTGCATACGTAAGTTTATTTCTGGGAGCCTTCCCCGGTAAATACTTGTCCTGCCAAAACAAGCAGGGCTAAATGCGGCACAGACGGATTTAGATCCCTAGGGAGTTAATTCAGTCTAAGGACAGAGGTTCAAGCACTGAGTTCGTCTCTGTAGAATACAAGACATATCATACAAAAATTGTATCGATCTTTTATCCTCATAAACACCGTCCGATTCCTTTCCGGCTGCGTAGCAAAAAGAATCTCTTCCTCCCCACCCAGTTCACTCCATCTCCACCGTCTCCCGGCGCCCGTCCCCCTCCAATACCCAGGGGCAGCCAGAAAGTACAGACTAATATAGTTCTTTCCTTGTGAAATTGCCAACACGTACTGTTTTAACATGAGCTGTCATTTAAATGCATGCAAACTTACATCCACAAAAAACCATAAACGCACACATACATGAACAGACACCATAATTTTGAATACTGGAAAATCCTTTAATGAACTGTCCATTACAAAAAAAAAAAAAAAAAAAAAAAACACACACAGTCAACACATTTCTGTACGATGCATATCGGTTATTAAAAAAAAAAAAGTTCTTTCCTAGAAAAGTACCATTGGAGGCGGCGAGGGATGGCCATTCTAATATAATCATAAGTACAGATGCCTTAATTGCATTACTACTCCCAGGAAACATGTGTCAATGTGCGGAGGTACAGTGACTGTGCGTACAGAGAGCTAGATGACTATACTCCAGATTGGTGCCGTACTGACGGTGTGGCCGTCCCTGTATCGTGTTCTTTCCGGCAGACCCCCCAAGAGATTAAGTTTCCCGCTCTCAGCAAAAAACTAGTTTCCGCGGTGTTTGGTGGAAGCTCGGCAAACAGTCACGACAACACACCGCTCCATTCGGTCTCGAGATGTCTCATCTGGGTTTCTGTCACGTGCAGGATGCCTGCACCCTGCACCCCCCTCCCCCTACACACACACACACACACACACACACACACACACACACACCCTAGTCTCACCCCCTCGTCATCCTTTCTTCTTCCAACCAACGCGCCTCCCCACCCTATTTTGGCTTCATAGATTTGGGTTTCAGTTGCAAACAGGATATCACCCCCCCCCCTCCCCCTCCCACCCTCCTCATCAGCTCTTACTCTTCCACTTCCAATATGTACCAACGCCCCCCCCCCCTACCCCCTCCCCTCCGCCGACCATACCCCATCCCAAGAACTCGTGAATTGTCATCCTGCTTTCTGTCTCAAGCAGGATACCCCCCCCCCCCCCAAAAAAAAAAAAAAAAAACCCACAACACTATCCCCCCCCCCTCTCCGCCATCCCTACCCCCTACCCTTCCTCTCAGTTCCCACCACCGCCTCTCCCCCCCCCCCCCCCTGCCAACCCCCCACCCGCTTCGTTTTTTTCCGAGTGCTCCACTTCGCCGTTCAAACCTTGTGGCCCCCTAATCTGGTCTTTTAGGAGATCCGCTGGAATCGATCACGTGGAAATGGAGGCGGGCCGGCGCGCGCTGCTTTGAAGTAGTTTTAGTGTGCGGCGTCTGGAGAGTTCCTGGAGTGAATGTTCTGCACTATTGCGGTCAGTGGGCATGTTGATGACGCGATAGGGCAGGGGGGCATATGGGTGCGATGATTTGACAAGTGATGCGAAATGTGCTTTGCTGTACTATTTCGGTGTGCGGCTCGCCATAATGGTCACTTGAACTGCCGTAGCGAATTCTTTTTTTGAAGTCAACCTGATTTGTTCGAGAAGGGAGAAGAGATGAACCAGCCTGATTATTGCCCCCTTGCCAGCATGGGGCAAACAGTATCCATTGCGAGTGCAGAAATTTCATGCAGGTGACCTTCGTACTCTCATCTCTTCAGGGTAAGCACTGGCAGTGACCCCGTCTAAATTCAACCAATCGCTGCGCAAAAACGAATTGAGAAAAAAACTTATCTGGGCCGTGAGTCCGTCGACAGGAAGACAATGTTTTCGTGAGCTCAACTCAGTCTAGTTCTGTCTCATTGTTTGATTGCGTCAAACTCTGCACCATCGGGGGGAGCCGGGGTGGCCGAATGGCCCGTGTCAGCAACTAGTCAGTTTCACCAGTGTATGTCTGTCCACTGTTTGTAAAATGTGCGTGAGTGTCGGTGAGTGATTGGCGCAGTGACTTTATTCCAAAGAAATGCGCCCTACAAATGCCAGTTATTATTATTATTATTAAAGCGTTGGACCTCTAATGCTCGGGTCGTGAGTTTGTTTTTTTTTTTGTTTTTTTCTGCCATATCCAACAGAATCTCTTGAATCTCTTTCCTTTTTTGGGGGGAGGGGGGGGGGCGGACATCCTTTTGTAGATCTCCCCCCGTCAGCATTATTTGAGTGGTTTCATCTAGAACTCAATAAATGGCGCAATGAAATTTTCCGGCAAAACGAATAGACGGGTGAAGAGAGGAGGGTTCGAGAGATCGAGCGTAAATCACAAAACTTTACGAGAAGGACCCGGATCGACTGTCTCCCAATTCAACCCCCCGGGGCAACATGGGCAAACTGGGGCGAGGTACTCGGGGGGAGATAAGGAAATCGGGTAACACGGCGAGTACATGAAACCAGCTGTACGAGTAGGATGTGGAGGAACGAGGAACGAGGGTGGAAGCAGGGTGGTTGAACGCCCTTGGTTTGTGATACGCTGTGCGATGGCGATACGCGAGTAAAAATACACACCAGCTTGCTATTTGGGCTTGTATCTGACAAAGCATCAGTTTGTGCGGCATATTTTGTGCATCTACTTGCGAGAAATTAGCATGAAGGTGCAGCGTCTCCTGCATGTCCTAGGTTTATATTGCCCCGCAGATCAGTTTGCATCCTTTGTCCAACGTTACATTTTTTTTTTTTCATGTAGTGCAGACACACTTAGCCGCGAATTAGTCTTTGTGGCTTGCGCGGCGTTAACCCTCAAAAACTCACTCACTCACTCACTTAATATGCATCTACTCCATTCTAAGAGATTCGCGCACCTACATGTAACACGAAATAATTTGACGAATTCAGAATGTAGTGTGCACAAACTCTGAATCAGAATAAGAATCAGATTCAGTTTTAATTGTCAGGGGCACATGATCAGCGTGGTTTTCAGCTGGCGTTGTTTTGCACGGCGTATCGCCAAAAGTTTCACAGCGTATCACCAAGCTGCGCTGCAGTGATCTTTTCTGCACAGCGTATCGCCAACATGAAATGCACGTTTTTGCGCAAAAGAGACTAAAATACCGTCAGGTCGGCGCGTGCAGTGTGCACAAACGTTTGGCTCCCGACTGGGATTTGAACTCATGGCCCGAGCATTGGAAGTCCAGCACTGTACCCAACCCTGTACCCGGGTCCTCGCTTCTCTTGGCCCCTGCGATGACGGCCAAGTCGGGCTAACCGAGACCGAGCCGAGCTAAGTGATACCTAAGAAGGAAAAAAACAAAAATACTCGGTGACAAGGAAAGTGGACAGTTGCGAACAACTTTGAGGTCCCAGTGTTATTTCAGTGTGCACAGAAGCGATGAAAACTGTCGCATTCACCAGCACAGTACATTTTCAGCCTGTTTAGAGGGTATTGCCTGCAAAAGTGGTCTCCCTTGCCGCAACAAGCACGCATTTTTTCGTGGCAGAGCGCAAAGCTCCCACGAAAAAATGCATGCTTGCTGCGGGTCTGTGTATGCACGAGGGACAACTCATGCAGGAAATACTCTCTAACCAGGCTGAAATTGTACTGTGCGGGTAAAATGCGACAGTTTTCACCGCTTCTGTGATTTTCACCTCTCAAACACACTGTGAAATAACACTGGGACCTCAAAGTTGTTCGCAACTGTCCACTTTCCTTGTCACCGAGTATTTTTGTTTGTTTGTTTTTTTCCTTCTTAGGTATCACTTAGCTCGGCTCGGTCTCGGTTAGCCCGACTTGGCCGTCATCGCAGGGGCCAAGAGAAGCGAGGACCCGGGTACAGGGTTGGCACTGTACCAGTTTACTCATCCTGGTTCCCCGAAAATTAAGACAAAGCAGGTGGCAGCCGCGGTATTGAAAGAAACTCGAACTAGCGCTGTACTCCACGTCACAATTTTGTCAGTAAAGATGTTTCATTGTGTTCTTCGCAGGAACCGCGTGTACTGTGGTTTATCAACTGTTCGAATGTTGTTATGTGTTAACCTCTCCTTCAAGAAGCATCACTGCGTCAGTTAATACCACAAATTGTTTCTTAAGTCAAGTTCTTAGTCCACATCGCTGTTTGTACGCAAGGGATATCGCGAAAAGCGTTTCGTCTGGTAGTAGATCGCACAAATTGATGAAGTATTCAGCAACAAAAGAGCAACGAACCAAACAGTTACGAACGTGACTGAAACCTCTAAAGTTCACATTTACCTACCAGCTACAGGGTGGAGCGTTGGACTTCCAATGCTTGGGCCTTGTGTTCCAATCCTGGTTTGGAGTAAAAAAAAAAATAATAATAATAATAATAATAATAAAATTAAAAAAAAATAGCCTTGTTGCCCCGTCTTTGATATCACCCTTATGAGGTGGGAAAAAAGGACGTTAACCCCTAGACACCCACCCACCCACCAGCTACAGAACAAAACACTCGTGCGGCTGTACACGTCTTGGCGGCGTCTGTGTCGTTCACCGTTCGTATTCTTCATGTACTCGCGGTATTAATGCGTATCGTGGAACCATCCTCTGTAGTGGTTTCCCGGGCTGTCAGGTTCGATAATCCATGATTCCAGTGGCTCTGGAGGTGTCAGGAACGATAACTCGTGGGTGAGCTGGAATAAGGGGTAATCTGGAGCGAGAGTGCATACATAATATCTTTAGCATTGAATGTCGGTCCGGTTTAAAAAAAAAGAAAAAGTGTACGTGTTTGGTGTTTGATATTGGTGAAGAGGGAAGGGGGGGGGGGGCAGGGTGTAGGGGTGTGGAGGATGGAAGGGAGAGGGGGGTTGTAGCAGCGTAAACTGGAGAAACCACTAGAAGTCTGAGCACAGCCACAGGCACACAAATCGCTGCAAGTTGCGTCCCCAGATTCTTCGCTTTAGAAAGTGCAGGAAAACGTGCGCGGGACAAGGCAAGATGTTATGCTGCGAGTGCCTGTGGTTTGACTGTGTTGGTTTCTTGTGATCAGTTCACAGCTTACTGCACAACATTAATTATCAGCAGCTGCACATAACACTAGAGCCTCTCTCTCCCTCTTCAAAAATGCAGCGCCGAAATTGTGGAACTCTCTCCCTGAGACAGTGACGGAGGCAGTCAGCATTACCGCATTCCGGAAGCGCCTGAAGACTCATCTCTTTAGTGCCTCACGCCAGTAATCATCTGCAGCCTTTTTTTTTCCTTCTTTTTTTTCACTATCTTTTCTTTCAAAACCTCTCCCTAAGCTCCGTGAGCACTCAGTTAGGGTGGAGCCGTGCGCTATATCTAGTCTCCATCATCATCATCATCATCATCATCTCTCTCTCTCTCTCTCTCTCTCTCTCTCTCTCTCTCTCTCTCTCTCTCTCTCTCTCTCTCTCTTGCGGCCTTAAATTTTGTTTAATTTCATGATACACTGAATGACACCGACTGCCTATTATGTAGATGCCTACTTCACGCCATCTTTGTTTCTGTGAAGCTGACGAATGCTTGAAAAAAGGCTTTCTCCGTTTTTGAACTGAGTTCTTTGAATTTTCTTTTCTTTGTGTCCGAATCGCAGTACGATTCAGTTTGGATCCCTTTCAATTACGCCTGCACTTCCCTGCCCTTTCACAATCAATGTGCTAATGTATTATATTTGATTTCGAGTGGGCAATACTGATTCTTTGGTATTGTATTTTTTTTTTCATCCTTAAGAGTTTAAGAAAAGGTTTTTCTTACCCCGTTTATTCTCGAATAATAAGTGCACTTGCATGCACCCATGCAGCCAAATAGCTATGGTCTAAATTTGACCCGTTCTCGCGAAAGGGACAATAAGTCAGTCGCGCTAGGCCGAACGCCGCTACAGGCGAAAAGAGTGCCGGGGGTCAGTATAGCCGCCTTATGAGTAGCCAGCTTCAACTGCTGATATTTTAGTAGTACAGCTTTCATTCTTATATTGAATTAAACTGCATAACCAATAGATTGCAGTGATGTACATATCTCAAAATTGATACTTTTCGACTTATGGTCCCTTGTGTGAGAACGGGTCACAAATTTGACTGCTGTTTAACTCTTAAAAAGCCCGTGCAAAATATCGCAATTTTACATGAAATCTTCAAATCACTAGGACCCACTTCAAGCCACTAGTACGCAATCTGCAGCGGTCTTGGGCCTAGAGGGGAAGACCCACGCCTTGCGTAATAGTGGCTTGAAGTGGCTCCTACTGGAGTGCAGTGGCTTGTTCTTTGTAACAAAATAATCTTATCATAAGGTGGGCAGGGGACTGTCGGGCGCCGGCTCTAAAGAGTTAACAATGCACGTGATGCTGACTATTTTTGATCTGACTGTTGATATTATTTGATAATCTTGCATGCAGCTGTGTAATCAAGACTTTGGTTTCAAAAGCACAGAGGATCTACACAGTCTGCCTGTATTTCCGTTTCGCCAGCCTTGATAGTTCACTATTTGTAATGACCTTATTTGCTAGCTGTTTTAAAATGCCTGTCTTCGCATGCACATACCTACTTAACACTTCTCCCTCATTTTCACTGCTAATCTGTGATGCCAGGATTTTTCTCTTGTTTTCGAACGTTTACCCAGCTTGACAATGTGAAAATGATTTCTTAACATTTTCTGCCTTGTTTTCACTGTCTGCCAACCAGGAATCCTTATGTACATGATGGGACCGTGCGGTGAATATATATTTTTCTATTTCTTTCTCTGACTCCTATTTTTTGTCTTGCTCCTTTTGTCTTGCTGAAAAGTATTCAGTTCTTAGTTTCTCTATTTTTTTCCCAGAGCATGAATCCTGTGTTATTCTTGGTTATGAAACCTCGAGGCATTTCTTTTACTATATTCCTTCTGTAGGTTTGTGTAGCTTTTGCAAGGAGTCTGGCATTGTCTGTATTTTCAAAGTCTCTTTGTCGTTTTGCCTTGCTGCTTCGAATTCAGTTTGGGTTGCCGTAGTTTCTGTGTATTTACTGAGTATGACTCTTGTGTTAGTCGTGAAAATTTCTTACTTTTTTTTCTCGATTGGGTTTTTAGCAGCATTGGAAAGTCTTTCAATTTTTTTCTCAATATTCCGTCTTGATCGTTTGTCTTGCTAACTAGCACCAGTTTCTGTGTTTTTCCATCGAGTGAATTCTGTGGGTTTATTGTGAGAATCAGGAAGCAGATTCATACCACAAGCTGCCTGAATCGTTTTGGAAGGATTTGTATGTCCTCTTTATATGTTTTTTCTTCTTAATTTCCGCTTTCTTTCTTTTCTTTCTGTTTTTTTTTTTTCTCCTTCATTCATCATTTCCCCCTGTTTTGTGAATTCTGTGTTATTCTTGATTGTCTGACTTTGAACCTCGAAGTGGTTCTTACTCGTATTTCTCTTCTATGTTTTGCAGCATTTTGAAAGAAGTCTGTCATTTTTCGTCCGCTGCTTAGAAAGAAGTTCAGTTGCCGTAGTTTCTGTGATATCCCAGTGCATGAATCCTCTGTTATTCTTGATGCCTAAACCTGGAAGCATTTCTTACTCTTTTGCCTTATCTTGGTTTGGCAGCACTTGACAGTCCGTCAAATGTTTCCGTTTAAAAAAAATCTCTCTTGGTCATTTTTCGTTGAATACAATGAAGTTCAGCTGCCGTGGTATCTGTGTTTTTCCACCGCGTGAAGTTTGTGTGATTCTTGGTGTTCAAGACCTCGATGCAGCTCTCACTCATATTCCTTCTCTTGGTTGTAACAACAAATAGTTACCATGAGAAATGTGATACTAAGTCAGTAACTACAATTTGAAAAGGATGTAAATCTTTTTGAATAATGATCATGAAACTAACAGGCCTGGCGAAAACTGCTTCTGGTAAAGAAAGAGTTAAACACTAAGCTGCGGCTAGTCCAAGGGAGGCGATGCCGAGCTCTTTGTCGTTCTCTAAACTTGATGACACAAAACTGAGACTTGACATCTTATTTTGAGCGATCTTTTCACAAAACTGCCCTCACGCACAAAAACGGTTGCTTCGTTCAGCTTCCCTTTCTGTTAAACTGTACGCACACTCAGGTCTGTTGACTATCATCACTTCCCCTCCACCCCCCCCCTCCACCCCCCACCCCCCATACACACAGTCACACACACACACACACACACACACACACACACACACACACACACACACACACACACTTCCTCCCCGCCTCACCAGAAAGTGTCGTAACCATGGAGCACTAATGACCGTCCCTCGAGTCAACTGAACCCACTGGTACGATTATCGCTCACAACGCAGTCTGATTCCTGCAAATCCTTCTGCCTCTGTACACAACGTGGACGCTGGCTGTATTCAGGTCACATGTCGCGCGTCTGATGACGTACGTGTCTGCGTAAGACCCTCTGTCTGTGATGCGCCGCTTTGAACACCAGCTCCTGTACATGTGAAACCGACATATTTCTGCTTCTATCTACCGTATGAAAAGGGACTTCGATTTCCTGGCGTGACGCAGAAAAATATTCCAGAATTGTTTTTGCAGCTCAGTGCGTTATTTGGAGGAAAAGTTAAAAAGGGGTATACTCTTGCTTACGTATACAGTTGCGAGGTAAATGTATACTGATATAGATTAGTAGTCGCAGAAAAAACAACAGTAACGACGAATCTGATAGGGCGGGCGGGCGGCATTGTGAACACAGCCGTACTGGGTTGCTGCCGATGACGTTTTGTAAGCAAGGCAGGGGCTACGTATCTCTGGTGCATTAATATCTCTGTGTGCGGTTCTGCTGGAGTCAGTGTTTTGACTGCTTTCTGCATGCTGTTCTTTCGTACTCAGCGCTTGTCTCAGCATCTTGGTTTCATAGCGATTCCCTCCAGCTGAATATTCCCATGGCAGTGGTAAGATTTTATACTTCATAATATTTTGTTCTCTTCTGCTCTCTAGACTGTGCTTTGCTGTACACCATCTCTGTGTTATCTTATGATTTCCGGCTCATGCCGACTCCTGTGCCTTTATGCTATGGTTACACTTCTGTAACAGCCCAACCAATTGTTATAAAGGCATGTGCGCGCGTGCGTGTGTGTGTGTGTGTGTGTGTGTGTGTGTGTGTGTGTGTTTGAGAGAGAGAGAGAGAGAGAGTGTGTGTGTGTGTGTGTGTGTGTGTGTGTGTGTGTGTGTGTGTGTGTGTGTGTGTGTGTGTGTGTGTGTGTGTGTGTGTGTGTGTGTGTGTGTGTGTGCTATAGAGAGAGAGAGGCATACACAGAGAGAGAGAGAGAGTGTGTGTGTGTGTGTGTGTGTGTGTGTGTGTGTGTGTGTGTGTGTGTGTGTGTGTGTGTGTGTGTGTGTGTGTGTGTGTGTGTGCTATAGAGAGAGAGAGGCATACACAGAGAGAGAGAGAGAGAGAGTGTGTGTGTGTGTGTGTGTGTGTGTGTGTGTGTGTGTGTGTGTGTGTGTGTGTGTGTGTGTGTGTGTGTGTGTGTGTATGTGTGTGTGTGTGTGTGTTTGAGAGAGAGAGAGAGAGAGTGTGTGTGTGTGTGTGTGTGTGTGTGTGTGTGTGTGTGTGTGTGTGTGTGTGTGTGTGTGTGTGTGTGTGTGTGTGCTTGCTAGAGAGAGAGAGGCATACCGAGACAGAGAGAGAGTGTGTGTGTGCGTGCGTGCGTGCGTGCGTGTGTAAGAGAGAGAGACAGCAGTAATGGGAGTCTATGGTTTGTCACGGTATTTCTTAGGGAAGGCTGATTATGTACTTTTAATCTAGTGTTTATGCGTATCCACTATTGCCATATCGGTCCAAATACAACTAGGTCAGGAGAAAAAGGTAAAAAACGAGGTTGCGTTTAGTTTTGGTCATAGCAGAGTCTGACCCAGACAGACCAAGAAAGTGCAGAATGTCTTTCACAGCAGTCTCCATCACGCAGAGTGGGAGCAATTTTCTCTGTTTCCTTTTTGTTTTGCCACTGGTGCATGCGCTGTGTCGAGTCGCCTTTGTCTTCTGTCTTTTGCACTTTTCTCTTTTAACCAATGTCTTCTTAGCTCTTACTCTCTGTGTGATACCTGTTCAAACGAAGAGGCGGGGGAAGGGGGTGGGGGTGGAGAAAGGGACTGAGCACTGGGGGCGAGGGAGAGAGGATGGGGTGCAAAAAGACAATGGCAGACACAGAGTCATGGACTGTAATTCTCATTTTAAAAAAAATTCTCCTTTTCTCGTCTTCATGTATTTGTCCAGTACGTCTCAGAGAAAACGTCGTTGGCAAAACAGTTTCCGCTGAATTCCAGTCCAATGTCAAGGTCTTTCGTATAGCGGAGTTGTGTCGTATTGCGACATTCCGCGGGAGGTGACCTAGATATGACAGCCAGTGAAAATGTCACAATACTTCTCGGGCAGTTAATAACTGTGCCTTGCTGTCGGTGGATATTTCTTAGTAACAGACAGCCTTCAGAACATGAAACGCAGCACGGACTTTTGCTGGCGTTTACAGCTAACATTGGGAATCTTGAGTTTCTTGAGTTTCAGGGTGTGCAGTAATTATAGGAACTTAGCCTAGGGTTTCCATTCTGAACTGTAATAGAGGCAAGCGTGAAATAACGACAAAATGCTCAAAGCAAAGGTAAACTTTTGTTGGCGTTTACAGCTAACATTGGGAATCTTGAGTTTCTTGAGTTTCAGGGTGTGCAGTAATTATAGGAACTTAGCCTAGGGTTTCCATTCTGAACTGTAATATAGGCAAGCGTGAAATAACGACAAAATGCTCAAAGCAAAGGTAAACTTTTGTTGGCGTTTACAGCTAACATTGGGAATCTTGAGTTTCTTGAGTTTCAGGGTGTGCAGTAATTATAGGAACTTAGCCTAGGGTTTCCATTCTGAACTGTAATATAGGCAAGCGTGAAATAACGACAAAATGCTCAAAGCAAAGGTAAACTTTTGTTGGCGTTTACAGCTAACATTGGGAATCTTGAGTTTCTTGAGTTTCAGGGTGTGCAGTAATTATAGGAACTTAGCCTAGGGTTTCCATTCTGAACTGTAATATAGGCAAGCGTGAAATAACGACAAAATGCTCAAAGCAAAGGTAAACTTTTGTTGGCTGTTTTATTGAGCATGTTGATACTTTGGTATTTGGATTTATCTTAAAACTGAGCCGAAAGTTTTTAGAATGCCATTTTGAGACTCATTATTTTTCAAAGTTTTTTTTTTTTTTTTTTTTTGTCTGAACCAATCATTTCACTGTATACAAGGTACTACAGCATCTTTGAAATAAGTGTGTCTTCCTTTTCAAAAACCAATAAGTATGAGTTGTTTTCTCTGACCATCATATTTCTAAGTAACCGCTCACTCTCCCAGCTGTTTATTTCTATGGAGAGTACAAGGAAACCAACTGGATATTGAAAGACTTTTCGCAGGAAGAAATTAGATGATGATAATGATGATGATGATAAGCGTGGCGTCCGTTTGTACCCTTCTTACATGTTACCGGTCTCCTTTCAGGCCCGGGCGCGACGCTGCCGAAGAGCGAATCAGACGACTTCTCCGACCTGGCCTCGGACCTAGACTTCGATGAGGTGGCCTCGGAACGGAGCCGCCCGGACGGATCCAGCATGGAGGAGATATCACGTGACTTTTGCATGGTGAACCACCCAGGGCCAGGTCAGCTCGTCCACACGAGCAGCAGCAGCAGCTCCAGCAGCGGCGGTCAGCGGGGAGACAGACGTCAGAAACACAGACCAAGGTCCCTGAACTTGTCCCGGTCTCACAGCCACACGTCATCCGACGAGGAAGGGGAAGGAGACGGGGACGAGGAGGGAGTCAGCGGGAAGGGGGGAGGCAAGCTAGAGAGCGGCGTCACAAAGAGTGGAGGGTCTGGTGATTTGGAGAAAGACGGCGGCAGGGGGAGCTCGGGGGACAGGGGCGACAGGAGAAGAGGCGGAGAGGAGAGATCGGGAGCACAGAAAAAGGACAGTGGTGGCGGTGGTGGGCACGAAACACGGGGAGCAGCTCTTGCTGACAGCTGGCATCGTGCTGAGAGCAGCGGAGCCAGTAGAAGTTTTGATGGACATCAGCAAAGAGCGGGGTCTCATTCCGCCAACGCCTACCATGCCTCCTCCTCCTCCTCCCATGGGCACCCCCAGCTCACGCACCAGCCCCACTCCCACCCACCCCCTCACCACCAGCCTCCTTCTCACCCCCATCAATCCTCTCACACCCACCCACCTCCGCCTCATCCACACCCGTCCTCCCACGCTCACCAGCCACCTACTCACCCCCACCCTTCGTCCCACCCTCACGCCCCTCATCATCAGTACTCGCAGCCCCACAGCTCGTTACGCGAACCTAACGCCGTCATGCCGGCGGAGTTCGTGGAGGCCAACAAGGCGGTGAACAGCCCCACTCCGCCTAGAAGTCCCAGCTGGCGGGAAGGCCTTGAGTCGCCTCCCTTCTCCCCGCGACGTCGGGATTCGTACCCAGGGAAGAAATCTCGCGGCTCTCCGGTGTCGCCTAAAGACGCCAAGCTTCACTTCACCTACAATGACATTTCGCCGCCGTCACGCCAGATGTCCATGGACGACGTGTTCGACGCTCAGCTCGTGGCCAGTGGAGGATATGACGGACCTGGCGGCTTCAACCAGCACAGCATGAGCGCTATGAGCCAGCGCCTGTCGCCCAAGTCTCCCGAGGAGCTGAAAGAGTCCTTCACCACCACCATGGGGCAGCCGCTGCTGTTTGAGATGCCTCCCACGCGAGGCGCCAAGACCGGATCGTCCACTCTAGTTTCGTTCGGGACTGACGGGGCCTTCGCGCCGCCCGTGTCAGCAGCCTCCATGGCCCTCACGTCGTCCTCATCGTCGTCAGGCTACGGAGATGATTCCATGGGTCTCCCCCACTCCACACCGCTCATGGACCTGGCCACATACGCCGCTACGGTCGCCAGCAGTACCGCCAGCTTGACGTCCATGAGCGTGTCGCCAACCACCATCCTCCCGCATGGGGGCGCTACAGGTGGGGTCAGCTCACACCACGCGGAACCCAGAGACTTGTCTCCTGACTCCGTGGACAGCACCGACTCCTCGTCGCCGGTGTCGCCTGGTTACTATGACAACGCTAACTCCACGTCGGACGATATGGAGGACGTGGAGCTGGCGGACCCGGCGGCCAAATCTATAGACATGGGAGGATCTAAGAGACAAAAGGCGAGGCCTCCTTCCACTGACTGGTCCCCAGTCATCGACCTGTCCCCCATTCTGGACGTTTCCCCGTCTGTGGAGGAGGCTGAACAGGAGGACATGCTGGCTAAGCAGATGGAGGAGATGGAGCGTCAAAGGTCACGTGACGAGTCAGACATGGACCGCGACGAGGATGAGGAAGACGAGGAAGACGATGACGTCACCATGGCCTCCATGTCAAACTCCATGTCGTCCAGTCAGGACCGCAGCGAGACGTTTAACCCCTTCGCTTTCAAGTCGGAACGCAGGAGCGAGGATGAGAGTTCTGACGGGCAAGAGATGATGGACTTCTCCACCTTCAGCGGCCTCAAGCGCTACGACAACATCGAGGACATCAGTCAGATAGGCAACGCCTTTCAGGACGACGAGGAGGCGCGGATCCACGCTGTGGCTACTGAGGCGGCGGGGGCGGCCATCGCTGCTGCGCTGGAGGAGCATCGGCGGCTGGCGAAACTTCACGAGGACGAGAACGGGAACCCACCCTCACCCACCGACGACGCACCTTTCCCGTCATGCACCAGTCAGGCACAGCCAGCGCCCGCAGCCTCAGCCGCACCGGTGAGCAGCAGTTCCGCCATGGGTGACCGGTCACGCGTGACAACCACCACAAGCTCGAGAGGGTTTGAGGGGCAGGAGGAGGAGGCGAGGAGTCAGCGGCGCGCGCTAGAAGCTCACATCAGCGACGAGATCAGCAAGATCACACAGGGCATGCAGGACATCGTCAGACGAGGCGCCGCAGACATCAAACCCATTCCGCCTCCCAAACCACGCCGACGTCTCCCAGAACCCACACCGGAGATGGCGGCTGCTTCCTCTGCCTTGACGTCGGCGATATCGTTCGCTCCAGCCTCCAGCACACTCACGTCAAAGACGTCTTCCGGCCCTTCTGCGCCGCCACCAGCGTTATCTCCGTCTCTCCGTAGAGCTAAAAGCGGAAAGCCAGAAGCAAGGGTGCGAATGGCGGACAGTGTTGAAGAGATACCTTCAGTCAGGGTCTCCAGCCCGCCCACAAAAAACGTAGAAGACAAGCGACAGCATGAGGCTTTAGCTGAGGGCGCACAAGCTTCGTCCGCGTCCCCTTCAGGATCAGCTGGCGAGTCAGAATCGGGCAGCATCCCCCGACAGGACTCGGCCGAGAAGCGAAAAGCCAAGGACCTGAAGGCCAAGCCCAGCCCTCTGCTCATCCAGCACATCGAGGCCGAGGAGCAGTCCGTGTCGCCTCACTACCGCGTCATGGACTCGCCTCCCACGCCCGAGCACAAACTGATCAAACGAGAGTTCTCCGAGAGCACGTCAGTGTCCCCCTCCTCCTCCCCGGATAACGACCAGTATATGTTCCCCTCCCCTGTCACTCCCCCGGACTCGGATTCTTCCCCTCCCAAGCCCCACTCTCCGTCCTCCGCGGGCACGGACCTGGACGAGGAAAGCCTGCAGTACGGCGCCGCTAGAGAACTGGTGCTCAGCACGAGCAGCAGCAGCGGTGGGGGCGTGGCCGGCTTGGCCAGCGCTGTACCGTCAGGCGCCGCGTTCGATCCACACGAGCGCCTGTCGAGGTCGGATTCCCTACCTGAGGCCAGAAGTGGGGAGAGGAGGGCACCGCCCCCTGTACCTGTGCGGAGTAAGGCCGTTGTGGCTGTTCATGCTGGTGATGCTAATCCCACGACGTCTACTACCGCTGCTGCTACGACGGCGACAACAACAGCGAAGGTGGAGCGCCAGGGGTCAGAGGGTACGGACACAGATGGCTCGGAGTCGGCCAGCGTGCGGGACAAGATCCGGGCATTCGAACAGGTAGGGGGCGACCTCTGTGTGTGTGTGTGTGTGTGTGTGTGTGTGTGTGTGTGTGTGTGTGTGTGTGTGTGAGAATGAGAGAGAGAGAGAGAGAGAGAATCTCCACCATTGATATTTACAGCTTCAATTTCACGCGGACACCCATACAAAGGACAACAGAAACATTAGACTAGAAATGAATATTTCCCTGTTGTCTTGAGAAAACTCAAAACTGTTTTCAACGGTGTATACAGACCTTTGTACGAATCTAATGAAACGCGTCTCTCTGTACGAGGCAAAAACTGTATTCACTTGTGACAGTAACTGAAGAGATATTCTCAGTTTGGGTATACATCCACGTAGATCCTCGCATTTCAGCAATAAAATCCAGAATAACCTTTTTTCTCTTTACCACCTACTGCTAGCTTTTAAGCGTCATAATGCCAGAATAATCTGCACGGTTAGGCAGTTTCTGGGCAGGAAACAAGAACAATCTCTCCCCTAATCCTTTCCCGCGATTTCGTGACGGCACGTGAGGCAATTGACAGCGCGTCTCGCGTGCATGGGAGTAAAAATAGTCCTCACCGACCTCTCGAACTGGTAATTCACTCTAATTATGAGCACGACAATACTCTCTCTCTCTCTCTCTCTCTCTCTCTCTCTCTCTCTCTCTCTGCGCGGTACAGTGAGTTATCGACCCTTTCCTGGCAGTGACATGCGGAGTTATCGATCTGACCTACCGGTTCCCTGTAAGCTGGGGACTAAAGCTGTACTTTGAACGCCTTTTGTCAGCCATGCGCCTTTCTCTTGCCACCACCTAAGTACCGCGGACCTGAGTCGGTTTCCATGGTAACTTTCACACAATTCGGATCACGAGTTACATTTTCGATAGGTTTTCGTCGGTTTGGTGCGCACATATAATGATTATCTCAAGTGGATCTTTTAATTCTAACACTAACACTACCTCTGAGCTGTCGAGAATACCCTATATGGCTGTGCTCCGTTCCACGCCTAGCCAGACCTGGGCCCGTATGTAAAAGTCGAGGTTAGGGCTTTTAGCCCCAGGCTAGAGTCTAACATCGAACTAAACTAGCTATAGAGTTAACTTTTCGGTTGTTTTTTTTTTTTTTTTAACCAAGAAGCGGGCCCATTCCAGCAAGGTGCCTAAGCCGTTATAGAAGGAATTTTTTCTTCCTTTCTTCGCTTCCATTTTTCTTTAATTTTGCTTTTGGGTTTCTTTTGTCCTAGTCTGGGTTAGGCCCGTTGCCATGGGTTAAATTAACCTCGACTTTTATATACGGACCCTGGCCTTTCAAATCTGTTCCAATATTAACGCTACCTTTCAGCTGTCGGGAAATACACCATACAGTTGTCCCCCTTTCAGAGTTGCATACAACAACAGCATTACCTCTAAGCTGTCGCGAATACACTATACAGCTGTGCCCCTCTCCCCTGTACTGATCCTGCAGACCTCTCAGAGAATCGATAGTGCACCAGAAGACGAATCGGTCATGCGTGTCGAGAGGGACAGGGACAAGTAGGGCGTGACGTTAATTATGTAATTACAACGCCCGCTGTGGCGTGACCAATCGGTCTTTATCGTTCCCCCCCCCCCCAAAAAAAAAAAAAAAAAAACCCTTCAGCTACACATTCCGGTCCCTAAATCAGCTTACATCCTGTTTCCGTAAGTTATTTTCACATTTCTCTGTTCCTGAATTGTTTTTCTTCATTTTAGCTTTTGTTTAGTGGATGTTGTTTTTGTTTGTCTGTTTGTTTGTCTGTTTGTCTGTTTTTGTTTGGGGGGTTTTGTTTTTGTTTTTTGTTTGTTTGTTTTCGTGTTGTTGTTGGTTTTTTGGTTGTTGTTTTTTTGTTTTTGAGGCAGAGTTATATAAGCAGGGGACCAACTGGACTGGAGTGGCAAGAATAGCCCAGAACAGAGTGCGATGGCGAAGGGTTGTCGATGGCCTATGCTCCACGTGGAGCCAGGGGCCTAAGTTTTTTGTTTTTGGTCGGTTTTTTGTTGTTGTTTGTTTGTTTGTTTGTTTGTTTGTTTGTTTGTTTGTTTGTTTGTTTTTGGGGGGAGGGGCTTTTTAAGTATCTTTACTGAATTTTCACGGAAGCTTCCAGTTTCAGATTTCCTGTGTTGTCGTTTCCTTTTTTTTTTTTTTTCTCCTGTATTTGCAAATTTGTCTTTCCTTCTTGTATATTTCTTTTTGTAAGGGGGGAGTTGAGAGGAACGGTTTCCTTTTCTATCATCTTTTGAATTTTCCTGTTGGTCCCCATTTTCTATCACCTTTCCCGTTTTGTTTTTCAGTTTATTTTTCTGACCCCTTTCTCACATATCATGCATTGTTTCTAGCACCGTTTTCTCATATTATCTAATTTTATATTTCCTTTTTCCCCCCTTCCCGTCCCCCCCCCCCCCCCCCCCCCCCCCCCCGTAAATTGTGACCTTGTATTTCCATTGCCTGTCCATTTCGCCAGCACTTAATTATC
>JACVVK020000581.1:137500-172500 GCA_018292915.2 Batillaria attramentaria
CCAAGCCACAAACAGTGGGTTTTTTTGTTGTTGTTTTTTGTTTTGTTTTTGTTTTTGTTTTTTTGTTGTTTGTTTTTGTTTTTTTGTTTGTTTGTTGTTGTTGTTGTTTTTTTTTTTTGGGGGGGGGGGGGGTTGTTGTTGTTTTGTTGTTGTTGTTTTGTTTTGTTTTGGGGGGGGGGTTGGTTGTTGTTTTGTTGTTGTTGTTTTTGTTTTGTTTTTTTTTGGGGGGGGGGTTGGTTGTTGTTTTGTTGTTGTTGTTGTTGTTGTTTTTTTTTTGGGGGGGGGGGGGTGGTTGTTGTTGTTTTAACTATCCGACTGTGCAAAATGCACAATCAACTCTGTCACCGTTACAGAGTTTTGAGCGTCCCTGAAACCTCTACAAAAGCAAAGGGCAGCCTGATTTCACAGCTCCGTTTGCGTTTTTGCGTTTTGAAACTGAGCGAGAAAGATCGCAGTGGCAAGTCTTCTCGTGCAGCACACAACACCCGCTAGGCACTGTAGCGATGTGTCTCGCTCACTGACCAAAAGCACGATGAAGTCACCAAAACTCACGCTCTGGTTTTATACGGATCTCCAAAGAACTGTTTTTGGCTTTTTGCTGAGACTGCAGACCTTTTACTTTTGTGCTACAACGAACATAAAAATTAATGAGCATGGGTTTGCGGTAGATTTTAGCTCGAAGGCGTCTTGTGACTGTAGTTCTATTGAATTTTTGTTACTGTCTGAACAAAATCAGGCATGCTCTATGCTCGTTTTTGTCTCGGCGCTATTTCTGAACATGTATTGATCTGTGCATACTGGCAGGCATTTCTGCTTGTATCGCTGTTGATAGTTCTTATTTCCTTAGGCAGAACTTGCAGAGGTCTGGCTTAATTTTAGTTTCACGTGCATGTTCCTTGATGGGCTCGGTTCTTAGCTGAACAGAGCGGACCGGTTTTCATATTGGGAAGGGACGGCAAAGCTTTTAGCTAACTGGTTGGTGAAAAGGAGTTGACCCGAGGGTGAGGGAGAGCGCGGACTAGTGGGCGGGGACGGTTGCCGGCTTAACCAGGAAATGATTGAGTGTCTGTTCACGCGAAGTTTTTAATTTGGCAAGCTATGTGTCAGTGAGTCTTAGTACGTGGTGTCTTGGACACAGTATTGAGAGACTTGCTGTAGTTGAAGAATTTCAGTTCTGGTCGTGCTATGGCGATATTATCAGTAGTATCTTGTGCATGTTAATTAGACCGTAGGAAGCTTGTGGTGCTTTTGCAGGTGAGTTTTTTTTTTAACAGAATCGTTTTCAGTTTTTAAAATTCTGCATGTTTTGGTCGGTCGCCAAACGTGTATTTTTTTAATCTATAAGTCTTAAACTTTCATCAGGTTTTTGGAAAGTTTTTTTTCAAAAACTTTAACATTTTTACGAAAACACACCCAAAAAAAAAATCCCAGTAACAGTATGCCTGCACGAAAACTTTCATTCTCTGTTACCATTTTTCTTCAGAACGTTTTTGGAATTGAATTTAAACATTTGAACAAGAGAGATCTTAGGACAACTTTTATCTACTCCGCAGTGTAAATGAATTAACGTCACAAATCTCTTCGTTGATTGAAGAAAGCAATGAAAGACTATCACGTTTAGTTTAGCTTGTTCAGTTTTTTTAGATTACGTACATGCATGGGGCCGCTTGCATGGTTTTAACACTTTAATCACCTATTCTTAACGAGTAAAGTTTACAGTTGTCCGCCTTGCAGACGGAGGCCAGGAAATATTTTGTGGGCTACAAAAATGCCTGGTCTTACATTCGGAATTTCCAGGTATGTTCTTCTAAACCCTGTTTGTTAATTCTTCCCTTCTCCTCGTCTGCGCTCAGTTTGTCTAGTAGAGGTTTCTATAGTAACCTTTGTGTCCTGTTTTTGGTTTTTTCCCTGAATCTGTCATGATTTGGACGGACTGCGACAGACTGGACACGAGTTGTCTCTCTTTGAAACGAGGGCGTGTATGTTGTAGTAACACCTTGGAAGCAGTTCGTATGTCGTCAAGAAATAGGGTGGGTGGGTGTTTGGGAGTTTAATGTCTTTTTCCCAACATGCATGAGTGATATCAAAAATGAGGCAACGACGAAAAGGCCAGTGCAAAAATATTTGACCTCAGCCGGGACTCGAACTCAAGACCCCAGCATTGGAAGTCCAACGCTCTGTCATACGGCCTTCCCGGCTCCCCTGCAAGAGACAGGGTAACTGTTTTCAGTAAAACTGTGAAAATTACAAATCTGAGCGCAATATTTACATACAACTGAAATGTCTTGAAGTGGACATTTGCCATTTTCCGCTGACGTTCATCTGGACTGTTCAGTTTGAGTAGCTGCCCCTTTCCTCCATTATCTGCCCATGAGGGATGTCTCTGGTCTTCTCTTTTTTTGCGGGGACGTGAAACCTCAACTAAAGCCTACGGCAGACTGTGCGAGCCTGCGGAGCCTTCGCACGCTGGCCGAACGGCTTTACCGTTCACACGCTAGGAGCGTGCAGTGAGCGGACTGTGCCGCCGGCCTGGGGCTGGACAATACACAAAGAGCGAAAGCGCGCGGTCAGCGGCGATTGACTGGCGTGGCGAGGAAAAAAATAGGACCGTGTTCTAGTCACTGGCGAGCCGACGGCGTGGCGCTTCAGTGCCCCTGGCGAGCCGATTTAATTGGATGGGAGTGCATTTTACCGCTGGTATCGCCACGTCTGGCGGGACCCTTCACAACTCGTCCACAGTCACGGAGCATCACATACACGGGACATACGCTGTGTACACGGGACTTTCGACAGTAATAGTAGCGCTCCTTGACACTCCATTACAGGAGCATCATAGATTTCCGAAACTCTAACGAGGCCCTCCTGATCCATGCCAGCTGCCCCTCAGGAACCGTTACACGGAATTCTCTGGTTGCCATGGCAGTGCCCGCAGCGCTGGACGCTGCCCAGAAGCAGCCAGAACTGCTGACCATCGACTCCCTCGGGGGGGTGGTGGGGGAGGGGGGGGGGAAGGCGCCTGGGTGCAGGTTGGCGTCGATTGCGAGGCTGGGGTCCGATAATTGCTTCTGATGTTTTCTCCGTTACTCTGGTCGTCAGGGGTCTGCCATGGGGATGTAGTGAAGTGTACGTTCTGGTAGTCGGTTTATGGCTCTCAGTTTCTGACTTTGTTTCTCATTTTTGAGTAAAATATGTCCACTGTGTCAGCTTGATATTGAAGACGAGTTACATTTTCTTTTATACTGTCCTAGTCTTTCCGATATCCGTACCCGGTTTATTCCTAGAAAATTTTGGAACCATCCAAGCAGCTTTCGACTCACTTTGCTAATGGCCTGAAACAACTATTATACAGTTAAGAACCTGGCATTATATATTTTTCTAGCGTTAAGAAAAAAGACAACAGTTGCTCAGCTGAGTTGATATATTTTATTTTGCACTTTGGGTATTTCCTGTACAAGTATTGATGTGAATAAGAATGTCTGGATGTCACTCTCAACTTTGAATGGGCCTAAGGCCTATCAATAAACAATTCTGATTCTGATTCTGACAAGGGGGAGATTGTGGTGGGGAGGGCCTCGTGGATTTGTTGGGGGTGGGGGAGGGGGAGGCTGGGGGGCTGTACGTTCTTGATTAGTAAGGAATGAGTTATGCATTCGAATTTTGTACGTGTGTTGTAAAACAATTTTCCCGGCTTGCTTGTAAAGTTGGTGTTACTGTGTACGTTCTGTATAAAAGCTGTATTAACTTTAAAATTTGCTTGCAATATTTGTTAACAAAAGAAGAAAGTAGAAAGAAAAAAAAAAAACAAATAAAGATTAAAACAAAGGGAAGATGATGATGGAAGAAAGAAAAAAAAACGAAGAGAAAAGAACAAAAACAAAAATCAAACCTTCCAAAACGGTCCTATCTGGACCCTCTTTCTAATTCCCACCAAAAAAAAAAAAAAAATCTCCCAGCCGTGTTGGGACAATAAACATCCTTTGACTTTGACTCGGTGATGGTCGTAAACGGCCAAGCAACAATATTTGGTGAGTGTTTGTGGTTTGTGTCAGCGACCTGCGTAAGCGAAATGTAGTTGATCTGTAGAAGGGCTTAATGCACTGACAGCGAAACCTACGGCTGCTGTTACACGGGAGACGTTTAGCCCGAACAAAAGTCGAACATGGCTCGAACACGAGTCGGAAAAATGAGAGTAAATACATATGTATGGCACACGAGGAACACGGAAAAAAACGCAGTGTTCGGTCGTGTTAGACGTTTGTTCGGACTAAAACGTCTCCTGTTCTTCTTGGTGTAAAGGTCAGTAGTGCTGGAAGTCACTAAGTGTAAAAGCTACCCCCCCCCCTTCCCCCTGCATCGTAATGCATCCTAACCACTGTCCTGTAAACCACGCGAATTCAAACACCCAACGACAATATTGCTTTACATACTTCTGGACTTGGAGTGAGTCCAAAAAGTCACGCGGGAGTGTTCTTAGTCCGAACAAAGAGCGAACACGGTGTTTTTCCGTGTTCCTCGTGTTACGTACGGCTGTTAATATTTCCGCAGCGTGATTGAGCTGTTTTCCTCGAACAAAGGAAAAAAAAAACATATTCATGAAGTAACTACTGTTGGAAAAAAGGAGCCGATGAACAGAGGATGCTCGACAAAACAAAACAAAAACAAAACAAAACAAAACAAAACAAAAAAAAAAAAAAAAAAAACGAAAAAAAAACCCAACAAGTCTGAGGCAGCTTGCATGCAACCGAGGCTCATAGGAAAAAAAATGTTTGCTCGAACAAAAACGTCTCCTGTATATGTCATGAGCCTACGACTATTGCAGATCAAACAGTACAAATACACGAGGCCTAAGAATGCCTGTATATTCCCTATTAGCCTCAGGCATCATAGTCACCCCTAAAGGGTGGGTGTGTGTTTGGGGGTTTGACGTCCTTTTCCACCACATACGGGTGATGTCAAAGACGGGGCAACGATGAAAAAGCCAGCACAAATATTTGGCCCCAGCCGGGATACGAACTCACGACCCGAGCATAGTCACCCCTAAAAATGCTCCAGTCTAGAAACAAACATTATCACGCACAAACCACTTTAAGGGCGTGTACCTGACAGGAGTTTTATGAAAATTGAATGTCTCCTTTCTGCTCAGGCCTCGCTGGAGTAATGCTAATCTACTCTCTGTTTTAAGCTAGAAAGCCACTCGCGTCACCTTTGCCCTACCAATTTTTTTTTTTTAAATCGCGAAAAACACGCTAAAACACTACAAACTAGCACACTCGCGAAAGAGGGTACTTCGAACAAGCAATGCACTTAACCCCGCCCCCCCCCCCCCCCCCCCACACACACACACACACTCAGTTTGTGTCCTTACGCCTGCAATCCCGCTGTACTAAAACCTGATGCAAAAGTTCCGAGCTTCTCACAAAACTGGGGGGAGCCGGGGTGGCCGAATGGTAGAGCGTTGGACTCGCAATGCTCGGGCGTGAGTTCGTATCCCGGCTGGGGCCAAATATTTGTGCTGGCTTTTTCATCGTTGCCCCCGTCTTTGATATCACCCGTATGTGGTGGAAAAGTACGTTAAACCCCCAAACACCCACCCACCCACCCTCGCACAAAACTGGCACAGACCCGACAGAAGTCTTGCAGGGCGTCTAATGACGGAGTATTTCAGCTGCGTTTTGTCGGGTTATTTGCCTGTTAACCTCTGTCACTCATTAGTCGGTCGGCCTTTGGGATTGCGGACATGATTACCCTGGAGACGACAGCACGGAGCGGTCTATAGGCAATGGCTTCGTGTGACGGGGCTGGATTCAATTACATGAGACTGTGCTCATTTCACCAATTTACTGGGTCACGTGAGGTCCCCGGGAAACTGCGGACTTGCAAAACCGCAGGGATAATCATCACACGCGCTTTGGTGACTGCTGGGAAATTTATAGTTGCCGGTCAAATGTGACATGGGGTTGGAGCTCTCTCTCTCTCTCTCCCCCCCCCCTCTCTCTCTCTCTCTCTCTCTCTCTCTTTGAAACGGCAAGTTTGAAAACTGGTCACAAGACCCAAACTTCCACCGTTTTCAAGTAAAGTTATTTCAGTTTCAATTTCTCTCTCTCTCTCTCTCTCTCTCTCTCTCTCTCTCTCCCCCCCCCCCCCCCCCCGCTCCTTGAAGTTTTAAACACAGCAAGTTTGGAAACTGGTCTGGAGGCTAACAAGTTTTACCGTTTACAGATAAAGGTCACGTCAGTATCAATTTCCATTTTAGTTTCAATTTCAATCTCTCTCTCTCTCTCTCTCTCTCTCTCTCTCTCTCTCTCTCTCTCTCTCTCTCTCTCTCTCGCTTTCCCTCCACCCCCCACCCCCCCCACTCCCACACCCCCACCCCCTTTCTCCCAGCAGGTCACCTGGTGTGTTGACCTACATTCGATTGTGTGTCGATATTCTGCTCGAATGATAGGATTGAAGTTTAAGTGTCTGGCGAAGGGGTGGGGGCGGGGGGAAGGGGGAATGGCCCTTCGCTGTGAATGCTGTGGTTTGGAATCTGTATTGATTTCACAGAGAGACAGTCGCTCTATCACTCCCCCAAGTCTCTCAGATTACGTTTCAACCGTTAAGTCGGCCAAGATCTGATTTGCGTGGTAGTCCACTCGATGCGAAGAAAACGATTGAAAATTTGAGTTATTGAGCTAAAGCAGGTCAGTCCTTGTTTGATGATGTAAGCTTTGCTGTGTTTCTTTCTGAGGATGTCGTAGATTTTGTACACGTATCTGTGAATGAAACAGTTTGAAGGCGTCAGTGTTTCAGATTGCTACGCTCCTTGGTAACAGTTGCAGTTGTGGGTGCGCCTGTTTGTTCGAAACAGTCGGTGACAAGTCGGGTGTGTTGATGTCATATAGTGACGTCTGCTGGGCGGTTGAACGTGAAATGAAATGGCTCGAAGCTCTGCTAGTCAGTAGCTGACAGCAACGCTAGAGGAGTCGCCTCGCTTTTCGGTGGGCCAAAGGGGGCGGCTTGGTGTCATCGCCAGGGCTCCAGGCAACCAGCGTCAGACATAATTATGATGGTAGTGTCCTTGTAAAAGGGGGCTAGTACTGACGTTTGGACAAACTAAGATGCCTCTGATTGTACGGCTTTGGCTTGGCTTTGATAGCCACTAATATAGGATGCATCTCGATCTGCTTCCGCGTTGTAATTTTTTTATGCTCAGGGACTGGTCTAGAGCCCCGATCCCGACAAATATGGGCAACGATGATAGAAAGACTATGATCAAAGCGGTTTTTGCCGCTGCTACGTGATTGATGACACTCGTTCGGGTGGTGTCACAAGTCAGTGACTGAAGCGGATGACGTAGTTACGAAGACTCGGAGACTGCTTACGTGTTCTTCCGCCGAAACAAATAGTGCCTCATTTTTCATGCCTGAGGATGGGTAAATTCACAGCGACTTGAAATGATGACAAGTTAGCTTAGCTGAAAGAACGTCCTATGTTGTGATGATGATAATAATAGTCTTTGCTATCGACGGTCTTTGTGTGCAGTGATGTTTAGCTTATTGATTTTGTCCTCACGTTTTTGTTTGCAGCTAATGCCATATTTCAAGGAAGTGACGGTTGAATTATCCGTATAAGAATAGATTTTTTTTCGCAATGAGGTGTGCCTGTCTATGTAAAATACACAACACGAATGTGCAGAATTTTTTTTTTTAAATACTAAGCTTCTTATAAGCTTCTTTGTAGTATATTTTGAAAAACAACTTTTTATTTCATCAGCCTGAAAATCCCAGATAAGCCTTCAATCTACTTACAAATTTATTTTTGGATATTGGATTTTTATTTCCATCCAAGTTTATTGCTTGCTAATTGGTTACGATGGTGGGGCGTGTTTATTTTTATCTTGCCATCATTCGGGTTTGTTTTGGGTTTGTTTGGTTTTTTTTGCGAGCGCAGCCTGTAATTATTATTCCGCCGAGAACGGACGGGGGCTGTCGATGGCGCCTGATTTTTAAACGTTTTGTTTGAAGTTATTTGTAGCCCGGAAAGCTTTTCCCACCGTTAGCATAGCGCCACTAAGAGCTCGGACGTCTTTCATACGTCGCTCGATACACGGGCCGCTCACACATCTTATTTGTCCTTTTTGAAGATAGCCGGGGCTCAGCCAAGAGGGCGGATGCTTTTGCTGCTGCTGCTTCGATTCAAAAGGTCTGACGGCGATATGCTGTTAGGTGATGATGATGACGACTGGCCGCTGGGGGCTATCAAAAACGTCTATGCACGAGTACGCTTCTGTTGGCTCAGTGCCAGCGTTACAGACGCTGTCACTGTTCGGATGTCCAAGCAGTGTGATGGGACAGATACCACGAAAACAGCTCATATTTAGATTTGTGGTTTTACCTGAAAGCAATCGTCATTAAAAAAAGCAACAAACAAAAAAAAAGCAAAAAAAAAAAAAAAAAAAGCTAACTTGCATCGAGGTAGCACTGGAATCACTCTGCATTCAAGTGTTGTCCGAAATCGGACCAAGTAGTTCCGGTCAGTGTTGCTCACATCTGAAAATGGACACACTCGCTTCAACCGTTCACTGGATTTTGTTTTACCCGTGGCGACTACAGTTAAACCTTCAGAGATTGTTGTAGCACCAGAAACACTCTCCTCCATCTTGCCTGCCCCCGCCCGGTGCATCCACTGATCGTATTTGTCGTTTTGAAGAGAGCGCCAGCCCGATAACACATGCCTGTGTATAATCGATCGTTTTGCCTACATTGCTGCCCATTACAAGACTTTCTCAATGACTCATCTGCCAGCCCCTGGAGGACTGAAGCAGCAACTAGTTCTGTCCACTAGCTAGATACGGCAGTCAGGAAGAGAGAGAGGTGGAATGAGGAGAGAGAGAGAGAGAGTGAGTGGTTTGTCGTGGGACGGGAGAACAGTCCGGACTGAACTGTCACAGTGGTGTTTTTGTTCTCTGAACTGTTTCGATTGCGCGCGGTTCAACTTTAAGCCTGAACCATATTGTCCAAAGACATTTTTTTTTGTGTGCGCTGTGAAATTGTGTCACTCACTCAGAACAACGAAAATGAAAGTTTAAAAGCTAGTCACTGTGTGTTTTGAAAAAGAAAGCAAATTTTTGTCTCTTGAACAGTTGCCAGTGCAGTGGCGTGTTTTGATGACCGACCTTAAAACAAACAACGACATTCACTTTTTTTGTGCGGCGACGCATCATCATCCTGCGTGCAGGTGCAAATGCGCCACTATCGCTCTCAAACAACATGTTTCACAGTGCTGGAGTTCCCGAACAGTCTTTTCTTAAGGAGCGTAAGAGAACGCTATTTCAAGCCGTACATTCTGGTTACCTGGAGTGTAACGCTTGTTTGCATTTGGATGGTGGAGAATGAGGGAGAACTTTACGCTGTTCCGTGCACCTGTCACATGCGTTTGTATTCGGATGCTGCCCATTTTTGCTGATCAATTATTCAGATAAGACTGATGTGGACGGTGTCCGATCCGTCATGTGTCACACGTGTGCGATATTGTGCTGATGGTGTCAGAACCGCTGATGGATTTTGAAAGTGTTGCATCCTGGTTTGAGCCCACGTTCCGGATAGGGTGAAACTCTCTAGCAGTGCAGGATAGGGTGAAACTCTCTAGCAGTGTAGGATAGGGTGAAACTCTAGCAGTGTAGGATAGGGTGAAACTCTCTAGCAGTGTAGGATAGGGTGAAACTCTAGCAGTGCAGGATAGGGTGAAACTCTCTAGCAGTGTAGGATACGGTGAAACTCTCTAGCAGTGTAGGATAGGGTGAAACTCTCTAGCAGTGTAGGATAGGGTGAAACTCTAGCAGTGTAGGATAGGGTGAAACTCTAGCAGTGTAGGATAGGGTGAAACTCTCTAGCAGTGTAGGATAGGGTGAAACTCTAGCAGTGTAGGATAGGGTGAAACTCTCTAGCAGTGCAGGATAGGGTGAAACTCTCTAGCAGTGTAGGATAGGGTGAAACTCTAGCGGTGTAGGATAGGGTGAAACTCTAGCAGTGTAGGATAGGGTGAAACTCTAGCAGTGTAGGATAGGGTGAAACTCCCTAGCAGTGTAGGATAGGGTGAAACTCTAGCAGTGTAGGATAGGGTGAAACTCTAGCAGTGTAGGATAGGGTGAAACTCTAGCAGTGCAGGATAGGGTGAAACTCTCTAGCGGTGCAGGATAGGGTGAAACTCTCTAGCAGTGTAGGATAGGCTGAAACTCTCTAGCGGTGTAGGATAGGGTGAAACTCTCTAGCAGTGTAGGATAGGGTGAAACTCTCTAGCAGTGCAGAATAAGGTGAAACTCTCTAGCGGTGCAGGATGGGCTGAAACTCTCTAGCAGTGCAGAATAAGGTGAAACTCTCTAGCGGTGTAGGATAGGCTGAAACTCTCTAGCAGTGCAGAATAAGCTGAAACTCTCTAGCAGTGTAGGATAGGGTGAAACTCTCTAGCAGTGCAGTATAGGGTGAAACTCTCTAGCAGTGCAGGATAGGCTGAAACTCTCTAGCGGTGCAGGATAGGCTGAAACTCTCTAGCGGTGCAGGATAGGCTGAAACTCTCCAACAGTGCAGTATTTGCCTGTGCTTTTTGTGAAGAAATACCGACTGAATATTTTGCTTGGAAATATGATGACCAGAAACGCTAATGGGTTTTGAAGTGTTGCATTCTGGTTTAACTCAATTCCTACCAAGTAAGTTTGGGGTTGTCCACCAGTGGCCTCGCTAAAAAAAATCATAATGAATTTAGTCCGCTCGGATTTAAGTTTGGCTTGGTGGGAGTGTTAGACTGTGATTATACTCGTGTTTGCTGCTGTAAGAACCGCGAGGGTGGGTGGGTGTTTGGGGGTTTAACGTCCTTTTCCACCAAATACGGGTGATTTCAAAGACGGGGCAACGATGAAAAAGCCAGCACAAATATTTGGCTTCAGCCGGGATACGAACTCACGACCCGAGCATTAGAAGTCCAACGCTCTACCATTCGGCCACCCCGGCTCCCCGCAAGAACCGTGAAGGAACTGTTAATCATGCTTGATTTTGGCGTCAAAACAGGGTCAAAACCGAAAAAAAGGGCGGTACTCGTACGCGGTCGAAATGTGTTAAACAGGGTGAGGATTTTTGGTCATGCAGTAGTTTGCTGTCCTTGTTGTGAAGCAGTTTGAATGATTGGCTCGGAAGTATGATATTGTCCTCTGGTGGCACTGACGTCCTCGGCAAAGACAACAAGGCCGAATGATTGGAGTGACTAACTGCCAATGTTTGTCGGAGACAGGGGCTTTGTTCCCACCTGACCCGGACCTAACGGTGAACACGGATGAGTGGCTGAAGATCAAACAATGAGTAAGCTCAGGTGGTGCGACCGATACAGGTGTGTGTCATCCTCGTTATTTTCTCACAGCCAGCCTAGCATGGTGGATCGTGAGACTGGTTCTAACTAGTCATGAGAGTGGTTCTAACTAGTCATGAGAATGGTTCTAACTAGTCATGAGACTGGTTCTAACTAGTCATGAGAATGGTTCTAACTAGTCATGAGGCTGGTTCTAACTAGTCATGACACTGGTTCTAACTAGTCATGACACTGGTTCTAACTAGTCATAGCACATTTCGTACCGCGCTTGAGTATCCCACGTATGTGACTGGGTTTTTTTTTTTTTTTTTTTGGGGGGGGGGTTGTTTGTTTGTTTGTTTTTGTTTTTTGTTTTTTTGTTTTTGTTTTTGTTTTTTGTTGTTGTTTTTTTTTTTTTTTTTTTTGGGGGGGGGGGGGGGGGGTTTGGGGGGTGTCCTCTATGCGAAAGTGACGGCAGCACTATAACAAACGCCTTGCTTTTCGCTGTACATTTAACCCTTTCATGGCTCAGTGTCAGTCTGTGAGAAGCTGTAACTTAGGCTTAGCGTTTACCACGTGCTTTCTGGTGCACAACGCCGTGTAGGGACAACACACAGTCTCCTCAGCTTTGAGCAGATTGTTCGGGCTGAATTGTGAACTGTAAACTGTGCGTGTGGCTTTTTCGTAGGATGTCAGACACCACGGACAAAAAAAAACCCTCAGTACTACCTATGGGCCGAGAAATTTCAGGACACGGGCCTTTGAATAATAGTTTGTAGGTTGGGTTTTTTTATACATCGTCCTTTTCTGGAAATTCGGGCTGCTTGCCCTTCGGAAAGCGCGCCACCACGGCTCAGCGCCACCCACCTACTTTTTTTGTTGTTGTTGTTGGTGGTTTTCTTTTTTAAATTGTTGCAATACCCGTCTCTTTGAAATTGCTTTGGTGGTTGACAGAAGGCGCCAAACCTGAAAACACCCACACGTCCCCTTTCACAACGCTCGGTCACGCTCCATCGGAGTTTTCTTATGATCTTTGGCATTTACGATTACTCGATCGACGTCCTGAGCTCAAGCTGGGTGAATCAGTGACGCATGAAGCGTTTGTCGTCTGCAATGCAGCAGCTGCTTTTATGATAGATGCATTTCAGTCGGTCGTCTGCAACCCACCCTCGCTGCACCAGATGCTTTTATGGCTTGATAGAAATCACGGCCTGTGAATGGTGACTTCAAATGTTTTGCCGCCTACGGAAAAGGCAAACATTGAGTTTTCGTCACACCCAAATACGCTCTATGCTCCGAATTCAGAAATGTGTTGTTGTGTTTTTTCTCACACCCGCGGGGATCAGCAGTGGAATCGGGTGTTCAAACACAGAGAGGCGGCGACAGTGTCAGAGCATGTGCTTGTGTGTATTTTTATGAGTATTTGTGACATTGCGATGATGTGATTTTATCAGATCGGTAAAAAAAAAGATGCCTATCTCGATAAGTCTGAATGCGTATGGCAGGCGTAGAACCGCGTGTGGAAAACCCTTCCTCGAATGTGCTTAACTCTCAACAGTTTTTGCAGTCCATGATACTTTTTCTTGTTTTTCGGATATTTGTCTTCAGGTCAGCTATATGCATTGTATTATTTACCAATCCCGTCGATGTTGCAAATCAATCAGCTCAGAAATGATTGCACTTTCCTATGATAGAATTTGCATATGATACTTTAAATTTGCATACTTCTGCTTAAGCTAGTCTTGGCGAGCTTTGAGTCTGTTGCTAAAAATAGATTTTCCAGACAAAACACACAAAAAATGCAAAAACTCAAAGAAAAAAAATTCCATGATGTGAAGTGATTCATGCTAAACTGTAATTTTCCATAAAATACAATCTGTTCTGCAGCACATATCCAAATTTGGGCCTATGTTTACAAAATTCGTAGGTGTTACAACAGTGTAATTAACACCTGCCCAAAACAGAATCGCTTGAATGACTTCATACTAAAACCCTCATAAAACAATTTTTCACCCTACATATGTATGAAATGTTAGGTATTTGAGGTGTGTTTGGACTCAGCTGTCACTGTCAAAACGCTCTGTATTTGTAAACAGGTGAGAACAGGTATGAATAGGTGAGAGCATATGTAAATGCTGTTCTAGAGGTGTACGCGCCGATTGGTGGCTATTTTTAGAAGATTTGTCGAGTCCCAGTCTGTTCAGGAATGGACAAAGAAAATGGTATGTCTCTAATATTAGAAACTACAAAGTCACGAAAACGGTCGCAGTGGTCAAATGAAACATCCTTCTTTATGTCTGGCATTCTGTCAAGTTTGCAAAAACAGAGGAAATCCGCTGCTGCCGAGCGAACTGAAGAGAGCGACGCTGGCGCAATGAGCTGGACACATCAGACAAGGGAAGGTTGCGTCCAGCGTGCGGAATTAGGTCATGTTATGCAATAGCGTGGCGTTGTCGCCGGCCGCCTACGGAGAGGAAAGGCTACGCGCCGGTATTAGCTTCCGGGGCATGTAGTATCAATTCGGCTAAATATAGTAGAAAATCTTCGCCCCTTTTAAAATTTGTGTGCAGAGTAAAAAAATGGCAATCTGGTGCTTTTTGTTGGCTTTGTAAACAAGTTTCATGCCAGGTAATAGTAAAATTAGGGAAAAATGAGGCTGGCTTGTGGACTATTTGTATTCATGCACGGCTGGCACAGGAGCCAGCAGACGACCGTGGAATGAGGGGGTATGTGGTCGCTGCCAACATTGCCAAAAAACGGAACACTGGAATTCGTTTAAATTTCCTCTACGCATGAGTCTATGGCTGCCTGATTTTTGTGAATTTTTTGGTGAATTTTAAAGCATTTCTAGGGTGTCATCTGCAGCGTTATGTGTAAGAGGAATATAATTAATTATAGCGTTTTCCTCCAGATTTGCATCTGTGGCGCGTAGCCAAAGCCATGCCAGCCATAAATAGCCTTGCGCTTGTGAACGGCGCGCAACTCGTTATCTGGTAAAACAGCCGTAGAGCTTTGAAAGTGACTGTTTTACATCTGAGCGGCGTTGCAAACATAGAGGCTTGAAGACACCAGCGCAGTTCACAAACGTCCGAAATCTGGACACTACCGACTTCATCGTGGCTATATATATAGATCGAAAGGGTGTTCACCTTTAAATAGTCCCATTTTTCTTGTCGGGTCGTGTAAAACTTGTGTTGACGTGAGACAACACGGAGACTGAGCGAGACAAACACGAGGTGTCGATGTCAGCTGACGGTTTAGGGCTCGATTATTGATGACCCATCATCCCTCAAACCAGCGCCCACACCACGGGCAACCAGACTGTACAAAACATAGCCGCTATGTATAAAGAAGACACAAAGTTTGAAAAGTATTTTTGTGCAGTATGCATCCTTCAGACCGGCGCCCACACCACGGGCAACCACACTGTACAAAACATAGCCGCTGTGTATAAAGAAGACATACAGTTTGAAAAGTATTTTTTTTGTGTGCAGTATGCATCCCTCAAACCGGCGCCCACACCACGGGTAACCAGACTGTACACAACGTAGCCCATAGTTATCTAGCGTAGTGGCGGCAGATATGCTAACAGAGCGTTAAAAGACGATAATCTGGCTCACGTCGTACACTTTGGATTACCGTGCCGGCCATCTTGCTGATTCTGCATCATCTGGACTTTACTGAGGGCGAAAAAAAAGGGAAAGAAAAAATAATGAAAAGAAAATATCCGTAACTTGTTTCTACGTTCCCAGTGTATCATTTCCCTCATTCCGTCCCATTTGCCTAAGTTTAAACAAATAGCAACCGACGGAAGGTATAGCACTCGTGTCGAAAGTTACTTCCCCTGACCCATGTATCTTTCAGTTGGGACACTAGAGGACTATCCTTCACTTCTGTCTGAGCGGTTAGTGAACAAACTCTAGAGAACTGGATTTTCTGTCGATGTGAAAAGTAAAAAAGCTAAATTCAGCCCTCATAATGTGGATGTCAGGTGAGAAAGTGGCAAAGTAGGTAAAATTGCTAATTTACCGTGCACACGGCTTTCTTCGGCTTTTCACAGCCTTGCACAGCAGAACCTACAGAACCCAAGCTGTTTCCACCCCGCTTTGAAACACTTCGCATTTTCTCGCGATATGCACGTGGTGGTGGCTGTATGAAGGATGCTGCCTCTCACCCTCCTTCTCCCCCCCCCACCCCCTCACCCCCTCCTCCCCCTGCCCCTCCTCACACACTTGGTTGTATCGATCTGAACACGCACCGTATGGTTCCCGTACAGGTGTTGGGGCGGGCAGCAGGTCTCTTTACCGGTAGGCGTGATTTTATTGTTGGTCCTGGTAATGTTTGCCTTTAGTTTGCCGGCTGTTATATTGGCAGCAGCAGTGGGCTTTTTGTCTCACCGACAGAGACCCAGTGTACACAATATCCTGTACAGCTCCCGCACTGTAAAAAGGAAGCACAGTCTCTGGTTTTGTTCGCGATTTTTTTCGTCTTTGATGACTTGCACTAACTTGTGTTGAGTGTGTGTGTCCTGGATCGCACAAGTTTGTCGTTGACGGTTTACTCCACGGTTGAAATTTGTCTTAGGGACAAGCTTATGCGTGTATATGGAATGTAGCATGAGCGTTTTCGCCTCATATGATTTGGACACGCAGTGTGTGAATCCCAAGTTTGTCGTTGACGGTTGAATCTTGCGCTGAAATTTGTCTCGAGTATCTAGATAATACAAGATGTAGCCCGTGCTCATTGAAAAGACTTTTTTTTTCCCTAAGCGACGAAGTATGACCATTGTGTAAGTGCATTTACGCCACTACAACTCCCAAACATGGCTGTTCATAGTGTGGGAGTTCAGTTTTAAAACGAGGAAGTGCGGTCATTCACCATACAGATGCATTGGCGCCACGACAATTCGGAATCACTGTGATATTGCTGGATTGAAGTGAGAGTTCTGCCCACTACGAAAACGGGAACTGTACTCCATTTGACGCCGTACACTTTGACAGCTTGTACACTTCGGCAACGTGTCGACTGAAAGTTGTGAAAGGTTTTTTTAATCAAAGTGCTACTTCAGCTAAAATGAGGAGAAACTCCCCCGAGAAAGCATGCTGCTTTTGCTTTGAGACATACAATGAGTCAACGGCAAATTCACAGTGGCAGCATTTTTTAATCGCACTTCTAGCCGTCTGGTGTATTCATGGCTGTCGCGATGAATTTATGGTTGTCATAATAACACTGAAAATAGAAAAACAGTAGCAGAATTTTCAGCGTTACGTTTTGCTTTGTGAACGTTTTGTGGAGGAGTGAGCCAGTTGAAGAGAGCGATACACTGAACTAGCCGCAAGGCGTAGCGACTGCATAGAAAACCATTTACCCAGCAAAACATTTTACTGGAGCTGACTGTGGCGCCATCTGTGGGACAGCGTATCGACCAGCCCAAACGCAAAGAGTGTATTCTGTGATCAGATTCATACCTGACATTTTCTTTGTCCATTACTTCACCGCTGCTGGTCGGGTCAGTTGGTTTGGGAATGTGTTTGTGTCTTGTACACTGTTCCCGACGGAGTTGCCTTGTTCGTGAGATTTGTGCGGCATTGTTGGTTGCTTTGATTGGAAAATGGATGTACTTCTTGCCATTAAAACAAGGGTAAGTATTATTCTCTCTCTCTCTCTCTCTCTCTCTCTCTCTCTCTCTCTCTCTCTCTCTCTCTCTCTCTCTCTCTCTCTCTCTCTCAGTTTGGATAGTCAAACCGTGAGAACATTGATACAGCACAAATATTCGGCCCCAGCCGGGGTTCGAACTCACGCCGCGAGCCAAAGTTCTACCAGTCCATTCAGCTATCCCGGCTCCCCGTCATTGTACAGGAAAAGGGGTGATTTCAAGATGAAAGAGATTGACGTAATCGGCTTGTTTCTTCAAATGACGTCAGTGGATTTACTGCTTTCTTTCCATGTTCCAGTCATATCAAACTACACGTGCTTCCCTCTTTATACAGTGTCTGGCAAAAAAAAGTTTGCCAGTCCATGCCATGTGTTGTGCTCATTATGCCGCGGGACGCGATTGGCTGAATTCTGGGGGCTCGACCCTTTTGATTGACAGGAGTGGGGTCGTCCATTACCTGACCGACGTTCGAAACTAGGACGTGTAGGAGTAATTTTAAAGCTAATAGTGTACCAGTGCCCTCCCGATAAGCCGCTAAGAGATCAGGAGCTGGTCATTAAGAAAGTGGTGGCAGCTATTTTCAGTGTCTCACAATGACACTCCCACAACATGAGCCGGATGTTACCGGAAGAACAAAGATGTCGTCGGTAGGTGGCGCTGTAGGTTGTTTCCGGACTACACGACCGATGGGGGGTCGGTTTTCTTCTTCGACTGTCTCAATTTCGTCTTCTCTTTGAGGTGGGATTTTTTTTTTCAGGGAGGATTCGGGAAAAAAAAAAGCAGTGACCGATTTGTCCACAAATAGATAAGAGAAAAAAACATTAACGGAAATGGAAACGGGAAGAACAAAGACGGGAGTAAATTTAGAACTCTGTGGCTTAGGGCGGGAAAGCGATGTGACGGTGTGTGTGTGTGTGTGTGTGTGTGTGTGTGTGTGTGTGTGTGTGTGTGTGTGTGTGTGTGTGTGTGTGTGTGTGTGTATGTGTCCCACGGTGTGCGTGTGTGTGTTATAATAGCATGCATGTAAAAACCTTCTTACTTTTCAACTGACTATCGTCAGACACACCTAAATGTTATGCTTATAAACATAACCGTTTATAATAATGAACTAAACTTCGACATCAGCAAGAAACTGCTAACAATGTTTTCCACAATACTCAGCCATTAGTGTATAATATTGTCACTGAAAACTAGCATCATATTGAATATTCTGTTTTATTTCATTCACAATGTGATTGCTAATCACTGATAAAGCTCTTGACAACTGCACCAGCTTCAGTAAACAGATCTTCCCATTATAGATCAATACTTCTGTTCGGTCTTTACTTCCTTAACACGTCTTGATTAAATTACTGGATAATTCCGTCGACATTTCCTGATTGATGTCACGTGACAGCCGATGTTTACGTAACGCTTCACGCTAGGTCCCCTGCAAGATATGGCTGTGACGTGATAATGAGAAATGCATCAAAATTTTATCAGCGGTATATCGGTCGTGCACGCAAAGGGAATCACGCTCTTGCGTTTGGTTTTTTGTCAGAGTGCAGTCAGGTTTTGTCGAGGGGAACACGACCACGATTTGACTCTTTTTTTTAAAAACTACTTTATTATCCCTTTCGGGAAATTCGGGCTGCTTCCCCCCGTGGGAAGCGCGTCGCCGCGGTGCAGCGCCACCCAATACCTATCCTATACTCTTTTTTTTTTACTTTTCCTCGTTGCCCCGTCTTTGATATCGCCCACACGTGGTGGAATAAAGACGTTAAACTCCCAGATACCCAACACCCACCTCTTACTACTACTGCTGCTAACTCGAGGTTAAAAAATGCACCCTTGGATATCTGTGTGCACAGAGGCAATTCTTAGGAATACAGCCTTCACAAAAAGTTAAGGACCACTTGCAAATATCATTCAACTTTTGTCGTGGTGGCCTGCTGGTGTAGTGCTGAACATCTCTGAAACGGCGGCTTATGTAGGCAAACAAATGAGCATAGTTCATAACCAGGGATGTATTCTTTGACCTGCATCTCATTTTTGCCGTGCAGAAAGCCCCAGGTATCGCTCACTGAACACTGAAACTCGGTCTAGTTTTGCCGAAACTGCAGATTTTCAAACGCGCCAAGCATGCTGTGTGACGCGCACGTGCCATCCACACAGTGGTCGCCATGTTCACTAATTACCCCTTAACTTTGCTACCGAATTTTATGGGAAAAATCTTATTCGTTTATTTTTTTCTGATTTATTGAAACTGTCACCCATTATGTTGACTGGTCCTTAACTTTTTGTGAAGACTGTATTTCTGGCCGATTTTGATTGATCCATGTCCTGCTGAATTCTACAAGCTAAACGTGTATAACATACGACACCTCACAGGACAAGATAGAAATGTGTGTAGCGTTATACTCTCAACCGCACGTGAAAACCGTGTCAAGTGCAGAGGCCAAGTGCGCATGCCTGTGCAAGATGATGGAGGCGTTTTCCTGCGTGTATTGTTTACTCTCCGTCTTTCCGATGCTTTTGATCTTTCCATTGATTCAACAAGTCTCCGTTCGGCCAGTCACCTTCCGTCCGCTAAATTCGCTTGACAGGCCTAATATATTTACAGTCACGCAAGCGCGCCGCCTGTTGATCCCCCCGCCCCTCTCTCTCTCTCTCTCTGTCTCTGTGTGTGTGTGTGTGTGTGTGTGTGTGTGTGTGTGTGTGTGTGTGTGTGTGTGTGTGTAATGATGACTAGAGAAAATAAAGATTGTCACGAAACTAAAATGAGCAGAGGAAACAAAAAATGTCACAAGACTAAAATGAGTGGAGAAAATAAAACTACATACATGTGGGTGGGTGGGTGTTTGGTGGTTTAACGTCCTTTTCCACCACATAGGGTGATATCAAAGACGGGGCAACGATGAAAAAGCCAGCACAAATATTTGGCCCCAGCCGGGATCGAACTCACGCCCCGAGCTACATACATGTACATGTGTGTGTGTGTGTGTGTGTGTGTGTGTGTGTGTGTGTGTGTGTGTGTGTGTGTGTGTGTGTATGAGAGAGAGGGGGGGGGGCAGCACATAATCATGTTGTGGCTGTTGTTGACGTTGCTGTTGTTGTTGTTTTTACGAGCAACTCAGAAGTTCTGGGGTATCATTCGATCTTTTGAAATACCAGAGGCATGAACAGAAGAGAAAAACAGTTTGAAAGCCTCTCAGTCGTTTTCCCTTACCGACTGCCCCTACAGATGGTTGGTCAAGGCTGGAGGCAGGAAGAGAGTTTTTTTTTATGATAACAACAAAAACACGAAACGTTTACCCATCACGTTATTTTGTTTTGTTGCCAGGCTGTTGTTTGTTCTGTGTTTACTTCTTCTTCTTCTTTCTGCTCAGCTATTTATCCTTTGGCTCTGTCCATTTTTGTCGTAGTGGCCATGCGTGTGGCTTTTTCTCCCTCAAAACACAAGAGAGTCAAAATGTCGACCACCGTAAGAGGTTCTCCGGCCTCCAGGAAAACCCAAGGGACACAACTCGACCTTTCGCATACAGAGTTACTGCCCTGGTCGAGCGCTGGTTACGGGTGGGGGAGGGGGTGGGGAGCGGGAGCGGTTCACAAAATCGATGTGCAGTCATTGATCTCGTCAAAGTTGTTCTAAAGTCCGCCCACGTTTCCCGCGTGGTGGGAGCCTCGACACGCAACTCTCTCTCTCTCTCTCTCTCGTCCAGACAAGCCCTGTTGATACTGATGATCATGTACAAATGACAAAGTCATGCAATGTTTTGCAACATACTTGCTATTCTCATTTAATTATGTTTGTTGTTTCCTGCAGTACTGATTTGCGTGTGCATAATTATGTCGCTGTAATTGTCATGTGAATCTTGCCGTATACGTGTCTACCCATACTCACCATCATTTGCATGGGCACAATGGCCCAACAAATGAACTATTTCAACTCAGCTCTCTCTCTCTCTCTCTCTCTCTCTCTCTCTCTCTCTCTCTCTCTCTCTCTCTCTCTCTCTCTCTCTCTCGCGATAGCCATAAACCGAAACTGATAAATCAAGTTTCAAAATTGTACAAAAAATTAATCAACAAAATAGGATAGATATTGGGTGGCGCTGCACCGCGGCGACGCGCTTCCCCCGGGGGGAAGCGGCCCGAATTTCCCGAAAGGGATAATAAAGTAGTAAAAAAAATACATTAAAAAAAAGTTTTTGTCTCACCGACTGTCTTATTGGTTGTTGGGCGGCGCGATGAGTTCAGGGCGCGATTTGTTTCTGTGCAGATTTACGTTATTCTATGATTCTGATACAGTACTTATTGTCGCCAGTAGAGCAGTGAATTTAAGTCGGTAGACATCACTTTCATTTGGAGCCATTTAAGCTACAGAAATCGGCCTTTTTGTTGCTTGGTTTAAAGTGTCTAAGCAGAGCTTAACATTGTCTCCTAAAGGAGAAAAAGTGTGCAGAATGTAGCGCGTTTCTGTTGTAATGCTATGGGTGTACGAGGGCATTCCCACATAATTTTTTTTTTTTTTGCTGCCCCAACTCTTTGCCAGCTCCAGTGGTGTTCCTCCCAGGTCATGGGTGGAATCCACGGAGGGCTCGGAAGCTGGGACAATTTTTATTATGCATGAAGATGGAGATGAGGATGATAGTAAGATGATGCTATGGAGGTCCATGTGGTTTGGGACTGCGGGACAGGGCCGCATTCCACGCTTCCTGTCATAAATATCCCGGCATTAACCAGGCCCGGGAACTACGGCACCTGCGGTGCCGGCCGTGTAATCATCCACATCATAAGACGTGTCATACTAAGAGAAGCACCCCCAAAGTCGCACCCATCGGGCCCATAGCACACCCGCTCTGGGTAGAAGCCGACCTAGGCAGGAAAAATCCCGCTTGCCTCGGCTGGGATTCGAACCCGGGTCTCCCGGTCCATGGTCCGAAGTGCTAACCACTACACTACGGGGGCCGGTAGATTTGTTTAAAATATTTATTTAGTTAGACTACAATCTCTGGCTGTGCAGTTCGGTGTATTTTAGCATGATTTTAAGTGCTTCAAAGGAGGATACACTGTTTTGGGAGATTTTAAAAATTACACTAAAATCTGCAATTCGGTGCATTCTGGCATGTTTTAAATGCTTCAAGGGAGTAGGCCGTGGGCCAGGGGCCTCTAAAAGGCCTAATTTTTGAGTTGGTTTTGTTTTTTTTTTCAAATTTGTGCAAATCACAAAATTTTAAGTGTCCCTAAATGTAAATTTCATGCTGATTTCAAATCTGAAGAGATCCCAAACGTAAGTATGCGCACCACTTCAGAGGAAACACACTTTTTAGGGAGAGGCAAATTTTTAGCCGGAGTTGAAAATCCGCCAAAAGGCGGACTATTTGAAGCCCGAGTAAGGCTAGGACCCCGGTTTTCTCACTTAGCTGTACGCCATTGTTTGTCAAGTGTGTACTCGTGCTTGCTGTCAGAACCATGAAAACTCGGGTGTTTGGCACAGCTGTCTATAGCAGTGCTAGGATCAGTCTCATCCGACCCTACAGTGTACAGGTGCTTCATGAAACAGTTCGGTCATGCTTGTTCCGCTTAGACAATGGGGGAAAAATCAAATTAAAGGCCTACTTGCTGAGCTGAAGATATTCTTGTGGTCCCAATGTCCACACCACATCCCTTGTCCAATCAACGTTCAGAGTAGTTTATGAGTACGTTGAAACCCACGTCAGCCACATGTTTCTCCACTTTGTCACGATTGTGATAAGCGACCATGGCAACTGGAAACATTGGGTAACTTGCAAAATGAATGCACACACACACACACACACACACACACACACACACACACACACACACACACACACACACTGCTGTCTGGCAGAGCAGGAAAGACGACCGACATTTGAAGAACATGGTGAAATGTCGATCAGCGGATGATTCACGAATGGCGCCACCTCGAGTCACAACCCGGGCACATCAATAATTTAATAATCTCTAAAGCGGAGGTGAAACGTCACTGTGGTTTTTCAACCTGCTTCTTTCGCTCACACGGCAGTGCGTTCCATAGTCGGGACCACACCAGTGGTCAGTTTCTTTTGCTGTCCTGAACCGGCGTCGAAAGAACAGTGCACGTGCACGTCAGTGTGCTTCAGCCATAGATGGCGCTTCTCATAAAGGCCCATAAATCCCTAGCCCCTGGCGTGGCATGATTCCGGCCGGTCGATCGGAGAGCGTGTGTGGGCGGGGATTCTCCTGCCCGGTCTGTGTGTACCGACTCCAGGACTGACCTGGTCATGATGAACATGTACTACAACGTCAGTGGATGATTTCACGCTCTTGCTGGTAAGTTCTTTACCGAGGAAATGAGTGTGTATTCTTGCTTTTTCGTTCTGAAAAGCCGTCAATCCGTTGTGTAGATTTTCTTGGTCTTTTAGACTGTAAAACTGTGTCGCTCTCCGTCCTACGCTGTGGTTGTGCCGGCAGTCGACGTCGATACTGGCACCACGTCATCGGCGGAGACACAAGCGGAAGTAGTTGGTGCTGGCTGTGGTGGCTTGGCGACGGTTGCGATTTTGGTCGTAGTAGTAGTTGTAGTGAGTGTGGTTCTATCGTAGTTCGACCACTCTCCGACAGTTGCCTCTGTGTCTTACTTGCAGCTGTGACAGAAGCATCTTGCTGTAAGACAAGACATGTCAAATCTCCATTACTATAGCCAGTTGTCCAATATACATGCCGGTAAACCCTTGACCCTTCCAACATGGATCTGTCCTGGTAACGGACAGGGTCAAAGGCTGGGGTTTTCCCCGCTGACAGCTGATTGGCTGGAAATCGATAGCAACATGTGTACGTGAATCCCAAATGTTGGCAGGATGTCAGACTATGTCGCTGCACCTGACTTCCTGTGGCGGCCCTATTTGCAAGCCGGGCTGGAGGGTTCGTGTCAGTTGAGGACGAAAGGTTGTGTGCACTCTAATGACCGCAGCGAAGAAAGGATTTATGGAGATGTCCGCCACTCCGACGGAATGTCCGTTCTCGTGATGTGCGTCCGCTTCCTCTCCCAACACTCCCAAATTAATACCCCCCTGACCACCTCCCCCCTCCTCTCCCCCTGACCGCCTCCCCTCTCCTCTCCCCCTGACCACCTCCCCCCTCCTCTCCCCCTGACCGCCTCCCCTCTCCTCTCCCCCAACCCATCAAGTGCCTAACCTCATGTTTTCCGTGCAAGCATCCCATCAACTGACAGCCACCACCCACCCACACCCCCAAACCCCCGACACGACGGTGAAACTGGTGACATGAACTGTCGGAAATCGTCAAAGAATCCGGCCATTGAACCGTGAAAAAAAGAGCGATTCTTACACTGCCTCCCTTCCAGCACTCCCAGATATCCCCCCCCCCCCCCCCCCAATACCCCCCACACACACACACCCCCCACCCCCACCCATACTCTCACCCCTTCCAGTGACTAGCCGCACGTCTTGTCTGTCAACATCCCATCACCTCCCCCCCCCCAAGACTCCACCCCTCCCCTACACCTCTCCTTGACACTGTGATGAACCTAATCCTACTAACTGTACGAAATTGTTAAAGAATTGTCGAACTGACCGTGCGCAAGAAAGCAATTCTCATACTGCATAATTATTTGTTTTTCTCTTGAACCTTTTCTATCCCCCGTCTTCTATTTGCCAACACGAAAGGCTGTGTAGTTTTGTGTTACAGTCTGTGAGAACCCGTTCTAATAAGGTCCTAGAGGGTCAAATAATTGGTTGATTCAATGTGATTCACGGTTCTTGGAGGTGGCTTGTGTGCGTGTATAAAACCGTCTGCGCCTGTTTCTCAGCAGTCTCTGATAAAAGTGAACGTTTCTCAGCACTCGTTGATGAAGTGAGAGTTGTGTCCGAGTTGTCTGCCACTGGCCGTGTTTTCCTTCCATTTGCAGGGCGTTGCGGTGCACAGTTTTCGATACTGTTAATCGATGCAAACCTGATTAGACTTTGCTTGTTCTGAAACAATCTGATTTTCTTCCAGTGCCAGAATTTCTGTTCCAGGCAGCTACTCCTCTCTCTCTCTCTCTCTCTCTCTCTCTCTCTGTGTGTGTGTGTGTGTGTGTGTGTGTGTGTGTGTGTGTGTGTGTGTGTGTGTGTGTGTCCCTGGAGTATAAAACTAAACATCTGGGCACTGCTGTCTCTCAAAATTGTAATTATGAAGGCCATAGTCAATAGAATTTTATCGTCTGAAAAAAAATGTTGTAGTTGTTGTTGTTGGCATTTCATAGGTACCAGATTACCATGATGCATTGCCATAAACATGTAAATCAGTATTTTTGATTAACTATGTACCAGGTTGCCCCATGCTGTCCTAAAATTAATGTTCATATAAGCTTGTTTTGATTTCTGTGCGAAATCGCTAGGCGTCACGGTATGCAGGCTAGTCCTTCTGGTGCGTTTAAGCACCTTTGACATCCCTCTGGGCTTATGTCAAAGCCGAAGGCTGCGTCAAATTTACATACAGCAAATTCTCAGGCGTCCCAAGAGTTAAGATCATAAACAAGACTTATTTATTGCGATATTTATTGTTGCTCTAGCTTCGGCCCATCTGTTGCGTTTATTGCGCCAGGATCATAAACAAGACTTATTTATTGCGATGTTTATTGTTGCTCTAGCTTCGGCCCATCTGTTGCGTTTATTGCGCCAGGATCATAAACAAGACTTATTTATTGCGATGTTTATTGTTGCTCTAGCTTCGGCCCATCTGTTGCGTTTGTTGCGCCACCTTCCGTCATGCTGTTGCCTTCACCTGATCAGGCTGTGTTTGTCGCTCACACCTGTGACAATCTGTCTATACGAGGACATACATTGTGAACTGCCGACCGGTTTAATAGCAGATGGCTCGGTATGTCGATAGCAAGGCCTAAGACGTCAACAGACGGAAGATATCGGTAATAATGACGGCAATATTAATAATGTGTGTTAAAGACGCTTAGAACAGGCGCGTTTCCTAACAGTTCGGCTCAAAGCCCCACGAACTGAATCCAACACGCATGCTCACTTGTACCACGCGCATTCCCCCACACACGACTTCAATATGTTACAATTTTCTGGTGCCAATGGTCAGCCTAGCTGGAATTGCGGGGGGGGGGGGGGGGTGTTTTTGTTGTTGTTGTTGTTGTTGTGTGTGTGTGTTTTGTTTTTGTGTTGTTGTTTTTTTTTTTTGGGGGGGGGGGCTGTTGGTTTTTTTTTTTTGTTGGTTTTTTTTTTTTTTTTTTTTTGGGGGGGGGGGGTATTTTTGGGGCTGACCAAACATTTTCAAAGCAGACAGTGAGGAAGCCGTAGTGCCCGGTGAGAAGCTCCAGCGATCGTCCTGAATGAGCAGTAGCCGGTGTTTTGTGTTTGTTTGTTTTTTACGAAGTCTTTATACTCACAAGACATGAATGTGTTTCTCTTGCAGTTTGCCAGCAAGCCGAAGGAGAAGATCGAGCCCAAAAGGGAGGTAAGAAAGGAGCCCCCGAAGAAGGAGCCGAAACCAGTGCCGTCACGTGACAAGGACAGGGACGCAGTGTCAGCAGCTACGACAGCTACAACCGCCGTCCCAGCCACCACCACCACCACCACAACCACATCCACCACATCCGTCACAACTACCAAGAATGGGAAGGTGAGAAGAAAGCTGCCCCCGATCCCCGTAGGCGAGGAGCCTGTGTTGACTCCCAAGGTCAAGGCCAAACGACCCAAAGCGCCAGCCAGAAAGCCGGACCCCGCGCCGAGACAGGGGTCCCCCTCGGCTCCGCCTCGTAGTGAGCAGAGTCCCTCCCCACAGCGACATCCACAGCGGGTTCAGAAGCAACAAGCAGAACAGCCTCCAGCCCCTCAACCCCGACAACATGATCACGCCCACCACAGGAAGCAGCCGCAGATCCCACAATTGCAACAACAGCAGCAGCAGCTTAAGCAGCAGCAACAACAAATACAACAAGAGCTTCAGCAACAGCAGCAGCTTCAGCAGCAACAACAGCAGCTACAACAGCAACTGCAGGAGCGGAAGCAGTACTTGCAGCAACAGCTGCAGCTGCAGCAGCAAATGGAGCAGAGACTGGTTCAGCAGCAAGTGGAGCAGTGTAACTCCATCATGCCCATCAAGGTCGGCGAAGACGCATTCAACGACGAGGACCTGGAGGTGGCGCAGATCACACAGGTCACCAAAGTGAACCACGACAAGCGCAAGAAAGACCTCATGAAGGCCAAGAGCATCGAGAGCGCCGAGCCGGCCCGGGCCAGGGACCGTGCAGGTGCTGCTGATCTCGACGTCCCGTCCGGTTACTCTCTCCACAGGGCGGCCTCTGTGGGCTCGAGCGTCGGGTCCGGGTTCGGCCCCAAGAATGAGACGGACGAGATCATTGACGCCCTCATCAACATCTACGGCATCCCCATCACGGAGGCCATGAAGTCGCTGAAGAAGCGCCTGCAGGAGGAGCTGCGGAGAGTGACACGTGACCGAAAACGGAAACTGGAGGAGTTGGAGGAGATCCGGGTTCTCCAGATGCAGATCGGTGCGCTTAAACTTGAAGGCGATGCCTACCGGCTGGCGCGCCACGTCACTGCATCCGACCGTGACAAGCGTGCTCCTACCTACGTCTCCATCTCCGTGGAGCCTAAAAAGTCCTTGACCCCAAGGTCATCTCCGCAGGTGACCCCTCGACGTCAGCGCCACAAGCGGCAGTCGTCGGACCCCATGATCTCCAAGTTCTCGCCGATCAAGGAGGACAAGGACATCGAGGCTGACTTCCAGGCCAAGATGGAGCCGTTGGACGTGCGTGGTGGGGGCGGGGTCCACATGTCTCGATACTCCACAGACGATAGCTCGCAGTCCGGGCTCAGCGACTCAGAGAGCACCAGATCTGAACCAGTGGCCAGCAAAGGGCGCTACAAGAAAAGCTCAAACTACGCCAAAATGTATTACCCACACAGGTCCGGCTCGAGCGAGCGACTGCCTCCTGAACACGCCCTGCTCCCGCCCGGTGGGGCGCCTCTGTCGGGCAGTCGGTCAGAACAGCATCTCAATGTGGGGCACCGTTCAGGGTCAAGGACGCCCACGTACTATTCCGACGACGAAGAGAAAAGTCGAGAGGAGAAGAAGGCGCAGGTAAAGATTCTTGCTCTGTGTGTGTGTGTGCGTGTGTGTGTGTGTTGTGTTGTGTTGTGTTGTGTTGTGTTGTGTGTGTGTGTGTGTGTGTGTGTGTGTGTGTGTGTGTGTGTGTGTGTGATATCATAAGTAGTGGCTTTTAAGGAATAAATGGAAAAATTCGACAGGGAGAAAAATCCATAGATAGAGGCCTTGATTTCAACACTGGCGAATGAACCCACGTAAATGAGCAGATTTAGAGAAGGCTCTTGGGCCGGGGGGGGGGGGAGTTTTCCACCACACATAGAAGGTTCTTAGACGTTTCCTAATCATGGTAAACCACTTGGTGACAAGAGAAGTACAAATATGAAACATTTACCTTGTTTGTGTTGTGCATTTCTCTCTCCTCCTAGCTCCAGTACGAAATTCAGAAACGAAAGCAGCAGTTGGAGGAGACGGCCCGCCTGAAGAAAGAATTGCTCAAACTGGCCCGCGCCCGCCAGGCTATTGCTCACAGTTACGATGACATTCCTCGTCAGTACGTGGCCCCTGCTCATCCGGGCGGCGGTAGTGCTGGAAACCTGGCCATGTCCCCTCGGCCAGTGCCACGTGGCATCATCCGACCAATCGACGATGACATTAGAATGGCGGAAATTGCCGAGCGTGAACGAGTGGAACGGGAGCGGCTGGAGAGGCTTCGTATAGAGCGGGACGAATTAGACAGCATGTATGACGTCATGCCTCCGCCGCCCGAGCGGCGTGTTGCACGTGCTGGGGTAGAAAGAGGTGGAGGAGGAGGGGGTGACGTGCGGGGAGGTGGGGGAGGGGGGGTGGGGCCACCCTACCCCAGCCGCTCCAACTTCAGCTCCACGGAATACCTCGTGCACAAACAGGAGACTGCCCGCAGACAGCGAGTGGACGAACCGCTCTACGTCAACACCACACCCGCTTGGATGTACGCTAGTGACGTCACTAGCAGCGTGCCTGACGCTAGTGCCGGGATGACGCAACCCCCGCTGACGAAACGGATCGACTCACTCCCGTCTGTGGCGCCCGGGGGTGGGGGACGGGACGCGAGGCTGTCGGGAAGTGTTACTTTGCCCGACATCTACTCCAACAGGTACGGAAAAAAATTTTTAATTATTATTATTTTTTTGAATGTCTCAACTCCACGCCAGCTCCAGTGGTGTTCCTCTCAGGCCATGGGTGGAACCCACGGAGGGCTCGGAAGCTGGGACAAATTTTGATTTTGTATGAAAATGGAGATGAGGATGATGGTATGACGATGCCATGCACACCCGCTTTGAGTAGGAGCTGACCCAGGTAGGAAAAATCCCGCCTGCCTCGGCTGAGATTCGAACCCGGGTCTCCCGGTCCATGTCAGAAGTGTTAACCACTCGGTACAAAAATTATTGTTTAAATTTTGTAGCGGGAAAAATGGTCTGGTCACTTTACAGAATAATCACGTTTCTGGAAAACTATTTTGTCTGAGTCGAGAAATTTGAGGTAGGAGTCTGCATGGAAAGCAGATAGCGTTTCCAGTCCAGTCCACCGTGACTAATATTTGAGAAAACAATTAAATAAATAAATTATAAGTACATGTATCTGGTTTTCTGAGGAAACTTCCTCGTGAGGAAACTTTTTTTTCCCAGATTGTCTGCTTTGTGTATGACCATCATCATCCACGTTTCACGGGTATCACATTTTAATCAAATCCCCCGTCATTTGGTTGCTTTTTGCACCTCAAGAAGCCTTCAACTTGCATCTTCAACTTGTGTGTTAACCAGATTGTTGAGTTTTGGCATGCACATTGTAACACGCAAAACGTAACAGATGACCCGTTGCCAGTGTTCGCCATTATCAGTCTCAGCTACTTCCTAGTTCTACAGCCAACTCACCACAACTAATTGTAATCTGTAGATGTGACCTTGACTTCCGTCCGCCCCACCCTGTTCACGCCAGTCTGACTGGCAGCAACAACTACGTCAACACCAGTATTTCCGACACAGACGGCAGTCCCACCAGCGTCAGTGACGTCACTCCCGCCATGCCTTTGCTGGATGACGTCAAGGACAAATCAAGGAAGATCATCCACAACATCGGCAGCGGGTCAAGGCCAGTGTCGGCAGAGTTCAACATCGGGGACGTGGAGGGTGGGTATCCATAGTGACGATAATGAAATATGACGTCACCCGGAGTAGTCTAAAACGGCGTGGAGTTTTGTTTGCTGTGTTTAATAATAATTATGATTATAATAATAATACTGAATATGTATAGGGCGCCTATCCCCGGGGAACGAGCTTTAGGCGCCTTACATTCTAAAACCGAAGTTTAAAAAAAATGACGATTGGGTTGCTTAATTGTTGTTGCTGTTGGTTTGCTGTGTATTGTTGCAGACCTGATGAAAACTGTTGTGTATTGTTGCAGACCTGGTGAAAACTGATGTGTATTGTTGCAGGCCTGATGAAAACTGTTGCGTATTGTTGCAGACCTGATGAAAACTGTTGCGTATTGTTGCAGACCTGATGAAAACTGTTGCAGACCTGATGAAAACTGTTGTGTATTGTTGCAGACCTGATGAAAACTGTTGTGCATTGTTGCAGACCTGATGAAAACTGTTGCGTATTGTTGCAGACCCGATGAAAACTGTTGTGTATTGTTGCAGACCTGATGAAAACTGTTGTGTATTGTTGCAGACCTGATGAAAACTGTTGCGTGTTGTTGCAGACATGATGAAAACTGTTGTGTTTTGTTGCAGACCCGATGAAAACTGCTGTGTATTGTTGCAGACCTGATGAAAACTGTTGTGTATTGTTGCAGACCCGATGAAAACTGTTGTGTATTGTTGCAGACCTGATGAAAACTGTTGTGTATTGTTGCAGACCTGATGAAAACTGTTGTGTATTGTTGCAGACCTGATGAAAACTGTTGTGTTTTGTTGCAGACCTGATGAACGGTATGTACCGTGTGGAGAGTGACAACAGCGTGGATGCTGACGAGCCGATCATGAAACACATGATGGAGGGGGGAGTCACCATTCTCAAACAGATGGAGCGGAGACGACGGGTCAGTGAACACACACACACACGCACGCACACACACACACACACACACACACACACACACACACACACACACACACACACACACACACACACACACACACACACACACACACACACACACACACACACACACACACACACCTTCAAGGCTATGACGTAAAGCGAATGAAAGCTTGATAGGAGAGAAGTAAATCCGACACGCCATGTGTTTGGTTATCGTGTGAGAGACCAGTGCTAGAACAGAACTATCAAGATGTGAGAATGACTTACTGTTGTTGTCCATGTCCATTTGTCTCACAGCCACCTCCCCCGGAACCCACCCGCTACGATTTCCCGGTCAAACGGATTCTGGTCACCAGGGACCCAAAGGATCGATCTGTGGCCGGTACGTATCGTCACCACACACACACACGCCCCTTGCCCTCGTCCTGGATCAAATTCTGAATGAATATTGTTCGAGCAACCTTACAATAGCGCGTCCTTTAGTTTTGTTTGTTGGTGGTCATGGAGGTGTGATGAACCTGTCTGTTGAACTGTTGAAGGCGTGTATGCTTTTTTTTTTTTTTTTTTCTTTTTTTTGCAGCTGCTGTTTATTGTTTTGTTTGTTTGCGTTGTTTATTTCTTTTCCTTTTGGTGTTTTGTTTGTTGTTTTGTTTTGTTCTGTATTGTTGTTGGGGTTTGTTGTTGTTGTTGTTTGGTTGGTTGGGGGGGGGGTGTTTGTTTTTTGTTTTGTTTTGTTTTTTTGGGGGGGGTTGTTGTTGTTGTTTAGTATTGTTTTTTGTTGGGTTTTTTTCGGGGGGGTTGTTTGTTTGTTTGTTTGTTTGGTTGGTTTGGTTTGTTGTTGTTGTTGTTGTTTTGGGGGGGGGGGTGGTTTGGGGATTTTTTCTTTCTTTCTTTGGCTTTACTGTTGACTAATGGAGTGGCTGTTTACGCTGCAGGTAACGGTATAGGAATGAAGATAGTGGGCGGCAAGGAATTACCGGGGTCGTCAGAGACAGGTGCCTTTGTCACAGCCATATACCCTGGACTCATCGCGGACCAGCTGCACGGGGAACTTGAAGTCGGTACGGAACCATGTTTCAAAAATGATAAATAAATTCGCTGTTTTGTGCTGGATTGGTTTAGATTTTGCTACTTTTTTCCCGTACAGATGGGTATATATACACATACGCGCTCATTCAGAAAAGAATGGAAACACAATGAAGACAAAAGCGGTCGGAGTAAGATAGGTGGCAGAGTGTTGGACCAAAGACAATCTTTATCCAACATTTTTGGTTGGACTGTTAAACAGAAAGTTGAGACTTGAAATTCCGACGTGATCAAAATTGGTCCAGATCTTTTTCTCTGTTTGCCCGTCTTCGAAGTCACAGGAGACACAAGACTGGTTCGATAGTATGCTGCACTGTGTTATTTGATTGGCTAAGCATGTCACGTGACTGTGTGTGTGTCAGGTGACCAAGTTTTGGAGTGGAACGGCATCAAGCTGACGGGGAAGACTTACGAGGACGTTCAGCAGATCATCAGTCAGACTAACGGCGAGATAGAGCTGGTAGTCAGAGCGTGAGTACAGTTTGCTACTGATTAAGGGGTGGAAGGGTGGACGGGTGGGTGTTTGGGAGTTTAGTGTCCCTTTCCACCACGTAATTAAGGGGTGGGAGGCAAGGTGGAGTAGCCGGATTATTAACTCAACTTCTACCAAAAACGTTTGGCGTTGTGTACCAGGGTCCTCAATAATTAAAAAATAATAATAATTTACGTTGGCATGGATTTGGCTTAGTGTGAGTGTTGCAGTTTGATTATACTCATGTCTGCTGCAATAAGAGCCGTTAAGGAACCGTTAATCTTGCCTGATTTTCGCACACAGGGCCGAAACCGAGACAACATGGCGGAGTAGTGCAGTATGTTTGAAATATTGTCTCCGCCATAACTCGTCTTTTTCGCATGGACACTTGACATAAGCTTATAGCTTGCTGTGTCCCACGATAGTAGAGTATGTATGGTTCTTGTATATGGAAACAAACAAAATAAAACAGTTTAAAACAAAATTGTGTCATACTTGGGCGCGGTACGAAATGTTCTATTCATCTCAAAAGAAATTGTATTCACGTGTAATTAGCCTAAGTAAACTGACTCGAACTTAGCACGTTGTATTTTTCAGACAAAACACGAGTTCCTCCAATGAGACCTGTGTGAAACAAGCTGAGAGCTGTCACTCTTCATACGACAACCTGCCGGCTTATGACGAAGTTGGTGAGTGGGACCGCCAGGATCTTGAGGGCCGGCAGTGGTGTTTTTATTTGGACACAGAGAAAATCATACATAATCATGCTGTATTGTCCGTTATCAGTGTAAGGCATCGTTTCCCAAAACCACCAGCCAGTCAAAACAGGTGACCTCGTGAATAGGCCTTTTCTGAGGTCAAAAATTTCCATGCAAAAAATAACGCCGAATAAGACTCTTTCTTTGGATTTTTCAAGGGAGAGAGAGAGGGGGGGGGTGGGTAGGTGGGCGAGTGGGGGTTTAACGTCGTTTCCACCACATACGGGTGATATCAAAGACGGGGCAACGATAAAAAAGCCAGCACAAATATATACGAAGTCACGACCCGAGCATTAGAAGTCCAACGCTCTACCATTCGACCACCCCGGCTCCCCTGGATTTTTCAAGAGAGAGAGAGAGAAAGATTTAATAGGATTTTTCAAGAGAGAGAGAGAGAGAGAGATTTAACAGGATTTTTCAAGAGAGAGAGAGAGTCTCTGAGGTCACAAAATAACGCCGAAGAAGACTCTTTAGAGGGATTTTTCAAGAGAGAGAGAGAGAGAGAGGATAATTTACATATGCATGGAATGCTGCGATGGTTTGTAATGTTGAAATATGTTTCGACTGTGATCATGTAAGATGGATTTGCTGTGATTTATTTAAGTAATTGCACGTGCCAAACCATTTGTATGTGTTTGCTGAAGTAGGATCATAATTTTTCATTCTTATTTTGGTTGAGCTGTGGGTCCAAAGTCGTGTTTCCATTTACACCAGTTATTTAATGGACAATAAAGTATTTTTGAATTTGAATTTAACTCAACCTTCCGTTGTCTGTGGTTTAAATCGTAGTACCAGGAAGACAGTAATAGAAAGCGTGTATCTGTTGTATTTTTCTCCCTCTATGTCGCTCTCTCGGTACACTCGCAGAGAAGACACGGGACACAACAGGATATAACTCCAATACTTTATTAACAGAAGATGCGTGGAGAACAAACTCATGAAAGAAGAAGAACCCAGAACGCTGTGCAGGGCTGCTTATATATTATACTAAACAGGTCAGATCTAGAACATTCCTCAACTTACTGGCAAGTACGGACTCATTCCAAGGTTACGTAATCTACTGACGTTACTGCACCAGCATGTTCTGGGATGGTCTAGAAATTTCCATCGAAATGCAGCGACTTTTCGCGATCTCTACAACAGTATCTTTGTTTTCAGTGAAAGAACTGCGAGGTGCTGGTCCGGGCGGTCGGCAAGCTGGTGTCGATCCTCGGGTGTTGGCGGCCCAGCTGGAGGAGATCCAGGAGGCCGCCTCCCCCGCCGAGCAGTCGCCGTCGTCGTCGCAGCAGGGTCCTCCCACCCCCTCCATGTCCTCCCCCTGCAGCACCCCCCGCTCAGACCCCACCTCAACGTCATCAGACAAACAGGTCGGTGGCACTTTTTTTTTTTTTTTTAGTTTTCTCTCTCTCTCTCTCTCTCGCTTTTCTTTTCATTTCGTTTGTGTGTTGGGTATGTCAGTCCAACTGCAAAATCGAAACACCACCTCCCATGGGACCAATATACAGTAAGGGGTGGGGTGTTTGGAAGTTTAATGTCCTTTTCTACCATGTATC
>JACVVK020000581.1:177500-200000 GCA_018292915.2 Batillaria attramentaria
TGTAAGCGCCGTACATCATAACTACACACACCCCTTTCATACACACAGACTCACAGGGAACATTCAAACTTAAACAATATCTCACAACAAGCAGGCTGACACGGTGTGGAAGGGCAGAGTAAATCAGTAATCAGTTTTAAATAGGTGGATTTTGAGGCAGCGTTTGAAGCTGGCACTGGACTCTGTGTGTCTATGTGGTTTAGGAAGTTGGTTCCAAAGAGCTGCAGCCTGAAAGGAAAATGATCTCTTACCATATGTTTTAGTTCTTACTGAGGGGGCGCACAGAACTTTAGTGTCAGAGAAAAATAAAAGAAAAGACTTTGCTAACTGGCCAAAGCGCCGAACCCCAGTCCGTCGTTAACCACGTGCACCCACTCGCGCTGGACAAAATTAGCACATTCATCTAGTTTCCAGCTCACTGAGTTCTTTAGACCTCTTACACTTTTACAGCAGCGTTCATTTAACATTCTGGGAGGTGAACAGTCGCTAGCCCTCATAGTGAAATCTGTTTTTGTTGCCTAGAATAGCCGTACTATGCTGACTCTTATCTAAAGGCGCGTCTTAATTGAGCCCGAACAAGTCCGAGGAACCACGAGTCCGCCATGGGAGCCGCCATTTTTTCTTCAAGGGAGAGTAGTCTCGCGTGACTTTCCATATATATATGGTAAACGCGTACTACAGGGCTATCGCTCAACTATCGACGTGTACGGCGAGGGACCCTCCACCAGTCGGCTAGACGATAGTCGACAGGACAGGGATAGGGCGACTTCTAGCAATGTGTAGGACCAGCTTTAGGTCACGTGTCACGAATGTTCGACGCCCAGTTAGTACGTGGAGGCCACGCCGAAGCAAGCCGAGGAATTTCGCTTGTGTTCGGGCGAACACTTGTTCGGGATCAATTAAGACGCGCCTTAAGTAATATATACTATATATGTGGCAGGCTTTCGGGTATGAAATGACATTGATGATTATATCGGCGATTGTTGGGTCTAAACCTACAAACATTATTTTGTTGACAGAGTTTGGTTTCCTTGACAATAAGCCTCACTGGTACCCACTCCGTGATCACGTGGTTATTCAGAGCTTCGAGCTTCCCAAGTCTTCCGTCCCTCCACCCTTGACCTCAGCCAGCCCTGACCCCAAGGCCAAGGCCAAATCACCTCGACATGGCAAACGACACACTGGATCCACGTCGGTAAGTCTCTCTCTCTCTCTCTCTCTCTCTCTCTCTCTCTCTCTCTCTCTCTCTCTCTCATTGTAGTCTTTTTTTCTTTCGTTTTTTTGTTGTTGTTGTTGTAGCAACGGCTGATTGAAAACTAATCATTGTTTTGTTAAATTACTTCCGTTGGAAAATAAAGTTCGTTCGTTCGCTCTCTCTCTCTCTCTCTCTCTCTCTCATGACTGACAATCACATCTAGTGGTGTCTGGTACATATAAATCTGAAACTAATTCACTCTGGTATGGTTTATGGAGTCACACATGACCTTTTTGCTGGCTCCTAGAGTGGCTACTACATATTCGTGCATATCTAGTGTGCTACGGAACTGTTTGTTGAGATATTTACTCTCTTTCGTCTTGCCCTTTGCGACCTTATAATTATGCATATAATTGTGTTGCGACTTTTATTTTGTTTTAAGGTTTGTTTCGCTGATATTTGGGGGAGCGGGGATAGCCGAATGGTAGAGCGTTGGACTTTCAGTGCTCGGGTCTTGAGTTCGAATCCCGGCTGGGGCCAAATATTTGCGCTAGCTTTTTCTTGTTGCTCCGTCGTTGGTATCACCCATATATGATGGAAAAGGACGTTAAACTCCCAAACACGCTCACTGACATTTTTTCACAAATGGACCAGGGCAGACATGACCCGAATCAAAATCCGCGTTGAAGTTTGTTATACTTTGCTCAGTTTTACGGGTGTTTTTTTTCAGCTGATCTAACTAGGATTGTTGTTGGTGTGTGTTGTCAGAGGCTGACGGAAGGAGGTGACCATGGGGGAGGGGACGGTGACATGGGACCCAGGAGACGCTCCCTGGGGACTCTGGCCGACCCAGACAGCAACCGTAAGTCACTGATGTAGTGTCCAAGTATACAGATACACGTAACTCTGTTCATTGGTTACTGTCGTTAATATAGGTAACAAATAATTGTTATATGAGCATATAGTGAAAATATATGCCACAGGAAATGTGTTTTCGTGCCGTTCATTCACTTATCACAGTTCCTGTCCATACACACACAATTCACAATACGGTAGACAACTCTATCATCTCTGATTGCACGTGGTTGCGTACCTTGAGTCCTGGGATGGTGATTGGCAATGATTGCTGTTACTCGGTGAACAATTCGAAGTTCAAATGTTTCAATAATAATGATAATAATTATAATAATAATGAATACAGTTTATATAGCGCCTATCAATATCTGCTGTCAATATCTTCTATCAATACATGTACATTTCAGCGCGCACTTTATATTGTATACACGATTGTATGATTGAGGTACACTAAATGTATCAAGTGGGTATAGCAGAATGTTAAGCATTGTTATCGGCGCTCTTTAAGTATAATAATAAGATTAATCCCCTTTTTTTGCTGTAGTGTTTCCAGCACTTTTCTTTTCTTAAGCAGTCGTGACAAGCTGTTCACAAATTTACCCTTTGCAAACTAACAAGTCTAAAAGAAGTCAATCATAGTTATGTTTTGGTTCTTTTTCCGCTCAGTGGATGAACTGAATGAATTGTCCCTTTTACGCTGCAAACACATGCTTTTCTTTAAGGAGCAGTTTTTTAAGAGTCGTTTTAGTTCTCACTGTACATAATTACAAATTCGTGTTTCGTTATTGTGAAACTGTTTTATTAACATTTCATTAACGTTCACGTTGTTGGTGTGAGACACCGAATTTTCTTGAACTTGACAGAGGGCTGTTTGATACGTGAATAACTGCCATATGTGAATAGTACATAACGATATCAGTGCTAAGCGCAGAGGTCTTGTTGTCAAGAAAAGAGTTTAAACACTTATACAGTACCTCTGTGGACTCCTGTCACTCAGATGTTTCCCTTTTTGCACAGACACCCGTGTTGTCTTAGTGCGTCACTTCCTGTCGTCCTTTATGTCTTGTTTCCGCTTCCTGCACCATAGACAGGTAGACAACTCTTTCATCTCTGATTGCACGTGGTTACCTACCTTGAGTCTGCGACATTGATTGCTGTGACTCCGTGAACAATTCTAAGTTCAAAGTTTTCAATTTACTATCAATTTTCATTCAGTCGCTTCTTCAAAATTATTTTGCCAGGTTGAAATTTCTTTGTCGAGGTCTTATTTGCGTAAAGTTTTCATTCTGTTCATCTTGTTTCTACTCATTTCTCATCGTGATGTGTAGAACTGATGCGCTCCTACGATGTTCACGTCCTGTTTTTGGAAATGTTGCCCCAAGAAACGTAATGTTGCAAGTATTAAAGAGTATGTACTGTCAGAGATGAAACTGGGTTTTGTCTATCGCACGTTTTGCCTTTTTATTCTGTGCTTCTCTCGAAACAGATGCCTGTACATATTCATGCTTTCTTCGTTTCCCCCGACCTGATTTGATAGTAATAAATTGCTTATACCACAACGTTTTTTGGCTATAATAAATTGCCTATACAAAAACTTTTTGAACCAGAACGTGCTTGACAATCATAAATTGCTCATACTAAATCTAAATTGGCACGTTATAATGGCGTGTTTTCGCAGTGAAAAAGAGAAGAGAAAATTCCGCTTTGGATCTGCAGTCTGGATGTAGCAGAACCTGGTATTCTTTGTTGGGTTTGCCGTTTTGATGGGTGGGTGGGTGTTTGGGGGTTTAACGTCCGTTTCCACCACATAGGGTGATATCAAAGACGGGGCAACGATGAAAAAGCCAGCACAAATATTTGGCCCCAGCCGGGATCGAACTCACGACCCGAGGATTAGAAGTCCAACGCTCTACCATTAGACCACCCCGTCTCCCCTTGCCGTTTTGATAGCCGCCTGGTTTGTTTCAGTTGCACATCATAGACACGTGTGACGCTGCACGCAGTTAAATTTGTTGCCCTGGGTTATTTCAGTGCCGTGGTTTTTGTTTTTGTTTGTTTTTTGGGTTTTTTTTTTCCTTTTTTTTTGGCGTGTTTGTTTGTTTTAAATTAAATACGTGCCACAGTCAGCCTCTCTCTCTCTCTCTCTCTCTCTCTATCTGATGTTGTTTTTTTCGATACCCGTACCCGTTTTCATCTACGTACTAAAAGTGTTCATGTTTTCTGTTTTAAATTTTTCTGGTTGTTGTTGTTATCAGGCTAACACTGACATAAAAGGCTCAGTGTTTGACCTGCGCTATTTCTTTTGTTTGTTGGTATACTTTTGACGTCTTTGTAGCTGTGCTGAGCTCGTATTCTAATGCTGCTGTTGGTGGTGTTTCTGTTGATGTTGTTTTTGATCATGATGATGATGGTGGTGGTGGTGGTGGTGACGACTTATGATGTTGCTGCTGCTGTTTCTCTGCTGATGCAACCAGTGTTTGCCATGTTTACATACATGCTTTCGACATTGAGTGTTGATAATAATCAGTTTAGGCAGTAATGATTCTCTATCTTTTCATGCCTCCTGTCGTTTTCTTTCTTTGTTTCTTTTTATTTTATTTTTATTCCCCCCCCCCTCTCTCTCTCTCTCTCTCTGCTCGGGCCGTGAGTTCGAATCCCGGCTGGGGCCAGATTTTTGTGCTGGCCTTTTTCTCGCTGCCCCGTCTTTGATATCACCCTTATGTGGTGGGAAAGGACGTTAAACTCCCAAACACCCACCCAACCACCCTCTCTCTCTCTCTCTCTCCCTCTCTCTCTCTCTCTCTCCCTCTCTCTCTCTCTCTCTCTCTCTCTCTCTCTCTCTCTCTCTCTCTCTCCCCCTCTCTCTCTCTCTCTCTCTCTCTCTCTCCCCCTCTCTCTCTCTCTCTCGCTCATTTTTTTCTACACTGCACTGTTGTTACTACATGTTTGTCAGTTTTTCGAAATAAATGTTGTGTAAGAGTTGAAGGGTGATGTACAGTATGACAGCAGAGGTTTCATGAACTGTGCAGCCGCCGCGGCAGGAACAGGGGGGGAGCGGGAGCGCTCTGGCCGGCAGGTGGCCTCTGCCACGAATTCGCCGACGTCACGACGAAAGCCTCGAGACTCTAAGTCTCCTATCAAAACAAGGTCTAACGGTAAGTGACGTCACTTAGGGTCATTGGCGCGTGTAGAAGGTCGCTTAAATTTTAGAATTTTTCGTGATTTTTTTTATTTTTATTTTTTTGGAGGGGGGGGGGGGGGGAGGTCGGGGGCGTGTCATTTTTTTTTTTCCCGCAAAACTAAGCATTCAAGAGATTCAAGATACAAGATCATTGTCCATTTGTCTTTTTGCCTTTCGGCCTGTTCAAGACCTCATAAGAAGGGAAATTCAGTGTTTTTCTTGTGACTTTATTTACCACATATGCGTCTTTCCTCAACTGATTTTGTTTGGTTTTTTTTTTTTTTCTGTTTCAGGACTTTTGTATAGATGGTGAGTGAATCTAGTCAAAACATGAGTTGTGTGTGTGTGTGTGTGTGTGTGTGTGTGTGTGTGTGTGTGTGTGTGTGTGTGTGTGTGGTCGAGGGAAACAGCATGCTATATTATAAAGACTCTTTTGAGCAATTTGCGATGATTATAGAGAGAGAGAGACTGTAACATATATACGCTTAATCGCTTCTTTTAGGAAGATCAAAATGCTACATTCTCTGATGATTGTAACAGGCTGCTGAAATCTGAAAGATTAAGTTTAATGTTTTCCCGTTTCTTTTCAGATTAAACCATTGCTCAGGAATAAGCAACAGTCATTGGCGCATGTGAAGATCTGAGAGTGCAACACGATGAGTAATGCTGTGAAGTCGCGGGCGGCGGACCCGTGATTTGAACGCCAGTTACCGAAATGGAATGAAAGGTTGGGGAGTGTTGTCACCGACGCAGTTCCCTCCGTATCCCAGTTGTCCATTTACTGGCGACGTCTGCTAGACTGAAACAATGAGAAGCTAACGTTATGATCAACTCAATGCAGAAAGCCATGATACGTGTTCGTTGGTGTTTTTGAGAGTTTTGAGATTAAAGAAACCACAGTGACAAGGGCGTCAGTGACAGAGATTTTGTGGCGTCCGTCTGCTGCTCAGTTGTGGATCAAAGCAAAATACAGAACACTGGAACTGAGGAGCGTCGCAGGATAGCTGATAAATAAGCGAGACTAAGGAAATCCTGACTGGCTCATGGTGGGATGAATGAAAGCTGTGACCGACACAGTGACTTCCGATATCCAGCAACTGGCAGGTGTGCATTCGGCGGGATTATCATAGAAAGGACTTTTTGCACGGGTCTCTGACTGAAGTTGGTGACGTTTTTAAGAGGTTGACTATGGTTACTACGACAGTGACTTCTGTTACCCCTACGCAGTCGGCGCAGTGGAGTCAGTGTTTCGTGGGATTCAATTTCCCCCAACTCGTGGGTTTGTTCGTTTGGACTGGAAGACAGACTCTGACGGTGGCTGTGTTGACGTGGCTTGTGCTCGTTCTGCTCCGCGAGCACTTTAGCTTTGGTGGGTCAAACACCTATAGATGCTTGTTAGTGACAGAAATCTTTCACGAGAAACCTCCAAGATTGCTTGTCGTCATTTTTGGTGACGACATTTCCGTTCTGACTGTGGCTGGGAAATCTCATCCCTGTGTTTCTGTTTATGTGTTTAGGTATGTGTATGCGTTCAGTCAGTAGCAAATAAGGACTCCCCTTATCTGCTCTTGATTCAGTGAAATAAATCGAGATATACGGCTACTTTTCAGATTAAGCCTTACTTTTCCCGACTTTCAGGTTTAGTTTTGCTCAGTGGTTTGGGGCAAAACTAAAATACGCATGTACAGTTTTTCGATTTACTATAATCAAAAAGTAAATGTTTTTATGTAAACAAAATACTTTTTGGTTTTTCTGTCAGTAATGGCAGAAAAGCGAACATTTGAGTTGTTTTCGGCAGTCAGTTGTTATGAATTATTTATGCAACTTCAAGACCACTGCCCGGTAACTTTGCGCAAGGTACCTTCCTTCCACTCTGTGTTTTACGCAGTGATCTGGCGAAGTTTTTTTGTCGTGTCCTTAAATTTGTATACATCATTTTCTTGTGATGATTCGAATGGTTTTGCTCACAAGGAGAATTCTTCATATTCATGTGGATTCCGCTCATTAATTTTGTCCCGTCAGTTGTATTTTGAGTGCCGACGGTTGGTGTTAAGCGTTCAGTATGTTTGAAGTTTCATTTGCATCGGCACAAACCTTTCATGACGAGTGCTAGGAGGAAAGCAGTCAACTTCATACTTCAGCTTTTGACAGTGTGCTGGTACCCAGGCCAAGAGACCCCTCCCCCCAACACCCCGCCTTTCCAAAAATAAAAACAAATGTACGTGATGTGTGAGAAATATTCCAAGTCTTTGCCCATTTTTGCTCTGGTATCACTTTCGATAATAAAATTTATCAGCAAAACTGAGGTGCAGCCTTTTTTGCATTTCGGATACCAGAGCTACCGATCAACAGATGGGTGAAAGGCTGGAAGACACTAGGCAAAATGTCGTATGCTGTGTGAGCGTGTATTCCTGTATGTGGAAGTGCATAGAATCCAGACGCATAAACGAGTACACAGCTGCAGAGTATGCGGAATATATCCTGTGCAGTAGCGAGATCACGAAATTTTCTGCGGCGAGGTATGACCGTAAGGCATAAAGGTATGGCTAGTTAACCTTGCAGATGCAGTCTCGCCACTGCCGCTCCGCAAACAGTGCTGGAGTGTAGTACAGCCTCTGTGAACCAAGAAGGTCTCTGCTGAAGAGTGTATTCTGTACTGTACAAGACGTATTCTGTACAAACTAGTTCCCCTTAAAATGAAGTTGCTGCCGTAGAGTGTGATATCAGCGCATATTGCATCCTCGTGTGGCCGCATACCAGTGTGAGATATCATAACATACCGAATCTTTGTGTGGGACACCTGTGTAATAGCAAAACAAAATTGTTCAGGTCCTTTCCAGATTCTGTGAACGTTGTTGGTGTGGTAATAGGTTCATTCACACTCGACCAGTCTGTTGTTTATTTAGTCAGAGACAGTGAATGGTTGTTTTTTCTCAAGTCTCTACTCTAGCGATCTTTCCCAGCATTACTTTTGTTTGTGACTGACTGTTTCTGATGTTGAAATTCTTCTACGAGGCGTTTACTGTATCTGTGAGATTAGCTGCGCGGTCTGTCTTGTAAAAAAGGTGTCTATCTGTGATAATGAACTAATAATAACTACCGTTTGTTGATGCGTACACATGTACCTATATAATTGTGTCTGAGCATAACTTTCGCCTTGAGGCCAAGAGTTGTGGCCCGTGGTTCGGTTCGCGCCCTTCGCGTGTGGCATCAAAGTGTCGTCTGAAAGCTTTGTTTTTATTCGAGTTTTGTAACGTGGAGCGGCCATTGAATGTGTTGATCTATTAAAATGTTATGTACATCAGTGTTGTGATTGAGTTGAACTCCCCCTCCATGCCTAAACGGTGTTGTGATCTTTCCAAATGTTTTCACTTCTGCCCATTCCCTGCTGTGCTAACAGGACGTTAAACCCCCAAACACCCACCCACCCTGCTGTGCTAACGGACTGCATTTAGTAGTTACTGAACAAGTGCGAGTTAGTGTCTTTTGTTGTTATTGTGATCTCGTATAAAATGAAACAAACTAAAATAAAATAAATAAAAATCTGCGATGGCCGACAGTTGAGGTGTACATGGTCAGATGATTAGCAGACACACTTACAGCGTTAGTTTCACGTTTGACATAGACTTATCCGGCTTGGGACATTGTAGCTAGGGCAGACAGGGTACGACTTTTTTTCAGAGATCAAATGAATAACGTGATTGGCAGGTTCATTTCATGTGCTAGTGCATTGTGTTTGAGTTTTTCTTTTGTTTTGTGAGGTTTGTTGTCAATTGTTGGCATATTAGTCGATCTTGGACCTGATAATTATTGCCCCACCCCCACCCCTCCCCTCCCCTCCTTCGCCCCCTCCCTCCCCCCCCCCCCCCCCCTATCATTTCTTTATTTCCCCCTCCTCCCCTATAATCTTCCATCTGCTGCGTGTCTTCAATGAAATTTTTGTTAATTTATTTTCCAGTGGCACGAATTTTACCAGCTTAGCTTCCTTTTTTTTTTCTTTTTTTTTTTTTTTTTTTGGGGGGGGGGCGGTTTTTAATGATTGCGAACCTGGTTACCAAGTCAACTACCAACTCAGCTTTTTTTTCAGATTTTATTTGTTCTCTTACTTGAACTTTGTGAACTTGACTTTGAGCAGTAGCAAGTTAGATGATTCAAGTTCTCATTGTATTCCCGTGTCTTAGGTTTGAAGAGGGCTGTCTGTTACATAGGTATTGCTTATTACTCTGTGTTGAGCTATTTGGCATGTAGCCATTGTGCAAGTAACGGTAGATATAGAACTGGTCAGTCGAGTTTTGTGGTACAGTCCAGTACAGTGTATGTCTTGTGATGCGCCTCTGTGAGGACGCCGGCTGGTTTGCATGACTGTGAAAAGTTTAACTATTGCTGTACATATACTTACAGATCTATTCCTGTTTGTCCTGAATTGACTACTATATGTACATACCTGTTTATTATCATTTTTAATCCAGTTAGACGATTTATTGTGAAGATTTTGTCTGAGCTCTTTCTTGTCATGTATTTAAACTTTCTCATGTATCAGTTGTGCATGTACTCGTGTAGGGAATATAATTTTAGTTTGTTTATGCTGTGATTTTGTAAAATAATTATGTGTTATCTTGGTATGAGTCTCTGTTAATATTATGCATACGAGGTCACTTGAATTGGTACTGTTGAAATGTCTGCACTTTAATATACAATCATATGAATGCTTCATGCCACATTCCTGGTTGATAATGTTTTTGTAGTAGGTGTACATGTCACAATAAATGTCAAAACTTGCGCTTGTTAACAGTAAACATAAAAAAATCCCGTGCTGTTGGTCGCGTTTTTGATTGTAAGTAGGGCGGCTTGTGCTTACTGCATCCAGTATTGTTGGCTGATTTCAGCAAACCAGACAATGGATCCGCTATATTTAGTGTAGCAGATGTATAGTATTTGATTTTGCTTGATCTTTTACAAGGAAGGCTCGCATTTGTCTCAGCACGTGTAGGGTACGACACACTTTTTTAAGTTGCAACTTGATCGACGAATGAAGCATCATGAACAACAGATGTTGAGATTTCGTCTGTCTTCACTCTTCAGTCAGTAATTCAAGTTTCGTTGGTGGCTTCATGTTGTATGTCAGTGACTCCGGTATTTGAATCGCTCTGGTCGACAGATCCAATGTGTCGTTACTAACTACATTTTCCATCATACAGTTCTTCTATACCGTATAATTCCTAAGAAGAAGTACACTGATCTTATATTTAATGTTACATCATTTATTCTTATCTTTGCGCAGGAAAACAGAGTTTGAAACATGACATTCCTCCCGCAAATTAATGGTTCTACTAGCTCAAAATTATCCTCATGTATCCACACAGTTTTTGCGGCTGCTGCTGGAATCGCAACCATCGTATAACCGCATTAGCGATACAGTTTTTGACGTACTGTGTCGCCAGTGACGTCTTATGCGACTGTTGTACATGTAGCTCTACCTGCTAGACAGTCTTTTTGCCTTTTCATTTTTCTTCCTAGCAAGTGTGATGAGTCAAACCCAAGCAAAGTGCACGGTACTTTAGTAGTTACGGTCGTAGTGGCTGTTCTTTATCGTGGTCTTCCCTCTCTGTGTTTCCTTTAGTGGGCGTCAGGTTTGATTGAGTAGACTAACAGTGGCAAGGCTGTAATGTTTTCTGCTGTGTGTAGTGCTGTCTCATAGGAAACTGGATGAAACTCAATTACCTATTCGCTTGCTGGGCACACTGACCCGTAATGATCGTACAGTTGCCTAAATCAACTCCCTACACCCCAAAGCCCCCCACCCCCACCCCCATCCTGCCCAGGAAAAAAAGACTGCAAGTACCGATTAAAGCAATACAGCATGTGCCTGCGTAACATAACTATTAAGAAGAAAGAAACGAGCATTATTTGTCGTTAAGAACAGGCCACGCCTGAAAAATAACTGCTGAGAGGGCAAATTTTCAAGTGTGGTCAAGTGAATTCATTTGGATACCCTCAGCTGGGAGTATTTGTAAGCTTTCGATATGCAGGAGGTTCAGCCAGCCGCAAGAGTTTCACAGAGTTCGGAAAGGGGGGGGGGGGGGGGGGGGTGGGAGGGGGGGGGAGTTTTCCTGAAGGATCTGGCACCCGAACACTCCTTGCTATTGTTGTCACCGTAGCTGGGACTGGGAGTGGGCCGGTAAGGCGGGACTCTTAGAGATACTGTGGAGCATTTTATTTTCATTAGCATACAGACTATTGAAATAGAAATTTCGTTTGTGGCTTCTTTTGCCAGGGTGTTGGCCTAGTTAGGCAGCCGCTTAGACAGGTACACCTGTGTAGATGAAATGTAGTTTTTTTTCTAATTACATATAGCAAATCTGCCCTTTTTTTTCTTTTTTTTTTTCCATCCTTCACTGAGTGAACAACTGCCTGCCTGCTTTCTCTCAGCTGAATTCAAGCGTTGTGACTCATTTCCTTCTGCGTTTTGTTATCTGAGTGCTGTCAGTCACCATAACCATTGCATGTAAATGACGAGATAAATATCTGATGACAATTTCAACAGGCTTCGTGTGATATACATGAATGAATGCGGACGACTACTGAGCTGTGTGGATGGAGGGGAGTTGTCTTGCCCCTCTCTCTTCCTTGTTTTTGTCTGTCAAGTGTCTGTAGTGTTCCAAGCTATGCGTTCCGACTCTTGAAATAATTGCACGGCACACTGATCGGTGATTTACTGACATGGTAGTGTGAGCAACAACAGGGCTTGTAAAATGGACGATAATCGAAAAGGGGGACAAGTGTGTAGCACGTAGTGACGAAGAGGCAAAGGCACGAGCGCACGTCAGTAAAGCCACGAGTGTCCGGGGACATGCTTTTTTTTTTTTAATTAGACTAAAAGCTGTGCAATTTGGTTTTATGTGGCATGATTTTAAGTGCTTCAGGGGAGGAAACACTTTTTTTTTGCGGAAAATGTTTAAAATTATACTAAAATCAGTGCAGTTCGTGCATTTTTGTATGATTTTTTAAGTGCTTCCGAGGAGGAAATACACTTTTTTAGGACAGGTAAATTTTTAGCCAAAGGTGGAAATCTGCCAGAAGATGGAAGAATTTAAGCCCTGTAACAAGAAAGGCAATAAAGCTCTTTCCAACCTGGAAGATGAAAAAACCTCTGATGGAAGTATGACAAAGAACAGAACTTCAGCACAACTGAATTTTCAGCACTTCGCATTCTGTGGTCACACGTCCAGAACTGCTTATACTGCCTGTCAAAAGAAACTGCACTTCAATGTCCACATGCTTGCAAAACCTAATACCAACAATAGTGAATACCCTAAGGGGGCAACAACACCCACGATCATCTAATTTTGACTGCACACATTGCATACTATTTCCTTTCCGTGCCTGTAAACACACACACACACACACACACACACACACACACACACATCCACAAAATATCTCCAAGTCCAACTGAAAAAATGATCCTTTTTATTAACCACACAAAAAATGATGAGGTACAGACACAATGATGGAACTAAAAATGAGAATGTTTGTCCTAGGGCCAACCCTGGAGACCAGGCAGCCACGGAGCAGCAGGAGGATGTCACTAATGGATGAAACAACAGGTTCAGCAAGAATGTGTAAATTCCAACGTACCTAGCGCAAAATACCGGGCTCTATTCTGACGACAGATACTCGCACAATGTCCAGCCACACTCAAACACTGAACACCAGGAACACACTCTTTCAAATCTCTAGTTCCTGAACACAGCCATGGTGGCAGAACCAAGCGCTACAAGAAAAAAACTCTAAAAGAGCCCAGGGCAGGTTGGGACTTCAAATCAACTCACAAATTTTGATTGTACCACATCAGTGTGCGTTACCATGCAAACCACAATTTCTTCCTTAAAACTTGGTGATATGATGATGTCGCTAAAACAAAAGTGAGACACCTTAACATTCTGGTTCTATTTAAGCAAATGTTTCTCATACGACGACTGTATCAATTCATTCTTTTATCCAGAACACAGAAATCACCATGCAATGATTAGCAGACGTTAAGAGGAACACAAATTAAAAAGTCAAGGGCAATTCAGTTTTCACCCACTGAACACTAAAACCACTCTCAGCACCAGGATTTCATGACATTTCATAGCACGACAACTCGTCAACAACCAGCCATTCAAGTATTCCACAACACAACTGGTCAAATTTTAATCTTGTCAAAAGAGAATCAGTCGTGGTGACAGATGGTTGAATTTCAAAATAAGCCAGATGTCTTTTTCTCTGTGCAGCATTTTGAATAGGCGGCAGTGGGGACTTTAAGAGCAAGATAGTCACTGATTGCCCAGGTTTCTTATCATCAAGTTGTCCTTTGGCAATCTGTCATCACAGCCAGTCGCAGTTGCAACAATTCACCATTGCAGTGGATTGTTTTATCGACCAAATGCCCCTACAAGTTGTTGTGCAACAAACTGTCAATTCACCCAGCAGCAGACAGAACAAAAAACCAGAAACAATTAAAACTGCATACATGTGCTACCAAACTCAATAAACATGGATGACAACACAGATACTGGCTTAAAGATGAGGGGCAGCAAAGTAGAGTCAGCAAGCTATGACCTAAAGATGAGATTAAAAATTTCCACCATACATACACTTTCATCAAAACCACAAGGTGATAAGATAATATACTTGTGCCATGCTTGTAGTGTGGAGATGTGAGCGTCACAAGTGAAATGTATGAAGACAAGAAGAGGTATGCGTGTTCGTCAACATCTTGAAATTGAATGTATTGCGCTGGCTGCCATTAAACGTCCAACTGTAACCAAGTCTATTCGAGGCATGGGTATCTGAAACATACAGAGACCGTAAGGGTAAGGCATAGTTTGCAGGAGATGCCAGGTTTTTGTAAAACTTTATTTCCTCACCTAAGCTATACAACCCCCTACACTTATGAAGAATAAAGCAAGTAGAAGTTATGTGTAGGAAACAGCAGCAATGGAAAAAGTCAAGCACATCAGTGCTATCTTTCCTTGTTTCTCTCCACTAGCTGAATGCAGTCACCGCCGACTCAGTCTCAACGCAGGGACAGATAAAGGGATACAACTGCACGCTGGAAATGGTACAGCAAGAAGCCGCGTGTTCTTATAACGCAGCGGTAGCGGTATGGCGATGGGGTGATGGCAAATGCTTTCAGTGTATCCATATAAGGGCGTGACTGGTGGCATACAGCCTGTTCCATTTTGGATTACCTGAAACTAGCTAAGGCACTTGTTTCTGAGGAGAAATTACTTATAACAATAGCGCTGCTTGCTACAAAGATTAACTCTCACCAGTTCACAGTATTTTGAGCTATAACGCGTGCGAATCAAGCATGATTCTCTGAAAGGGGACCGTATACTCATTTGTAAAGATAACATAAACATGTTATACACCAATTTGAAGGAAATTGAAGTCTGCTTTTAGATATGTAAAGGAAAAATGATTTTGTACAATGGTTTAGCAATAAATTGACTTTATGTTGCAAGCATATGAGCAAAAAATAAAACAAAAATGTTGATTCCCGACAGAGGCTAAGAAGAAAAATAAATTGTTTTATTGTTTTATGCCATGTCATTACTATTTTCATTTATCTCATTCATTTCAGCATATTATTGCAAAATATGAGGAGAATATCTTTAGAAATGTGTTTTGTAGCCGATGTGAACAATGTGAACCGTAAATTGAGCAAAATCGCACACAATTTGGACCGCACACAGCACACATACAAAACCATGAACTAACACCTTGGAAATAACTGAAATACTTATGATATAATATTCTCACCTCAACATTAGGTATTTACACACATTTGTCACATTACATGATGTTTCCATGACTAGTCTCTTCCACACCACATTGTCCGCCCTCCGCACAGCAACAGTCAATATGTGATTTTCCTTATCACTGTCTCCAGAGTCGAGTTGATAATCAGAAACAGCAGAAGAATCATCATCTGAATAAAATGGCTCACTGTCTGACTCGGATGAGCTCATTTTGATGAGAAATTTGGACAGATGTAAACACCACGTGCGCCGATTGAAAACAAGAAAAATGGCGGAAGCGTCCGTGACGCTGCAACCTCGAGCAATAAATTACGTCAGCAGTTTATGCATAAATTGTCGTATTTATGTGTCTAAGAACACCTACATGGCATTTTCAGAAGTTTTGTGCCGGTTTATGTCACAAACATGAAAAAATAATGATGAACATTAGATTAAGGGGGGGTGTAAAATTCCATGACCCTGTCATCGTATTTCTACATACGATGCCTAAGGGCGTGAACTGGTGAGAGTTAAAATACAGTTATTGTGACTGGTTCCATCTCGTTCAACTCTTTAAACAGATGGGACACTGGCACAAACTAAAAAGCAACACCCCTTTTCCGCTGTAAATGATGCGCGACAGTGATTCTTTTCACTCTTGAAACGAAAGAAACCGCGTTGCACTCCTGTCGCATCCACAACCACCACTACACTGTGCATATGGATACGCTCAAATTTATTTCTATTATCTTGATTTGAAACCCCGTCGCTGTCTCTTCATGTCAGATTCGCTATATCAATGGACACGTGGCTTTACACCTAAAGACTCTGACTGGAATCTGAAGTTAAACTTGAACACAAAACTTACGGCTGGGTGAACTGGGGTATTGTAAGGAGCCGGTTTTGTAAAACTGCCACCCCACTTGAATCCATTTCCAAGTGACTGCCATGCTAAATCATGCTTAACTTTGGTTTTGGAAGCGACACTCTAGCTGCCTGCTTGTACACTCTTTTTCTTAACAGGACTCTAAACCTTGTAAATCACACAACTTTTATTTCCATTTAAGAAGCACGTAAAGAAATTATTTTTCAACTGCAACTTACCTCAGAGATGCTATCAGCATGTGCCTTTCTCACCCATTACTTCTTGGTCTGAAAAAAAAAAAAAAAAAAATTTACTTGACGATCCACGAGGCGCATCATACACCATCAGATACTCAGCCAAAGCCTAAAGTTAAAACTAAAAGCACACACAGTATTGATAATCATAACCAGGTACAATAAACATCACTTACTTCAGTCAACTATGACCTGAACAATCACAATCAATGCACAGATGTTTACACGTGTGGCCTGATGAAAACAGAGGTATCACCTGACTAAATGGTATCCTTGGCTTGTTTCGACTGTTTACCAATCCAGCAGGGTCCATACAGGTTCACAGTCTCAAAAATTCATGACTTTTCCATGACTTTTTCAGGCCAACTCTCCTGTTTTCCATGACACCTTCCTCGCCCTCTTTCACACTGACACACGCGAGGGTAGAAATTATGAGCTTTTCCAAGTTATCGCAGTCAGCAAGACCAATGTTCAGAGTTAGTCATTAGCCTTATGGGAAGGCAGTTTGTTGGTATTTTTGGCAATCAGTCCCGTAATTAGTGTAAGTAATCACCAAGCTGACCGTTTCACTGTTGGGCTCAAAACAGCTTCCATAAAATTCTGAAATTCCATGACTTTTCATGACTCTTGGAATAATTTCATGACTTTCCAGGCCTGGAAAAGCTATTTCCAAATTCCATGACTTTTCCAGGATTCCATGACCTGTATGGACCCTGCAATCTATACAGCACGACTTAAAATGATGCAAGATCCAAAAGGAGGAAAAGTGAGTAGCATCTGCCATTGATTATGCTCAAGATTTCTTCAGGCATGCTCCCTTGAATTTTTTTTTTAATTAGATTAATACCTGTACAATTTTTTGCATTCTAGCATAATTTATGTGCTTCAGAGGAGGAAATTTTTTTTTTTTTTGTAAATGAAAATTTTCAGAAAATCTGTGTGCATGTTGGTATGATCTTAAAATTAAATGCTTCCTCAGTGTGCTCAGGGGAGGAAACACACTTTCGGGGGGAAGAAAATGTTTAGACAAAGGTGGAAATCTGCAAAAATAGGGACTCTATAGCTGTATTTGTGGACCAGTGTCATGGGTGCTTACCTTCCTGGGTCTGCCTAAAGGTTTGCCTGTTTTGCTGGTGGACTTTCCTGCTGCACGCTCCGCCTGGCGCTTTGCCTTCTCCTGCAATCAGCAGAAAAATAAAAACAGATAAAGTTAACATAATAACAATGCTCACTGTCGAACCTGTCAGGAAACCAGGCTTTAGGGGCTTTATAGTTTGTTTTTTTTGTAGTGACCCAACTGGAGCCTTACCCGCCACCTTAGTTTTAGTTCTTGCAAAGCCTTGCCATGTGTTGTAAACAAAATGTCTGCGACTGGATGCATAGATCTGCTTTCTCTACAATGAAACTTTGACGTGTGCTGTAAACAAAATGTCTGTGATGGGAGGCATCTGCTTTCATGCTCTTTTGTAATTTTTTTTTCTGTTCTTTGTTTAGCATGGGAGCAAGAGAAAGACTAACCTCTGCACTCAGTGGGGGGCGACCTCTACCACGTCCTGTGTTCTGAAAAAGACAATGATAAAGTTTTGTTTTGTTGTTAAGTCACAATGCTCGAGTTAATATTCACTGAAAATGAAATCAAATGCAGCCTGTTTTCTGCACCCCAACAGTACACTGAAAGTTTTGGAGCCCGCTGCGTAAAGTATGGTCACTTCCAAGCTTGCATGAATTCTGAAGCTGATCAACGTATGATTTAACCAGTAATTTAATGCACTGTTCTTATTGCCCTGGGCAGGTCAGACACAGCGCTAACTAGACGCACAACAGGACTCAGCGTAACAACATACATCACAGGCAGTGTAGTCAGCGTTCCCTGTGATTCAAAATTACAAGGGTCCCTGGGATCCTCTCTCCATATTTTTGCAGGCCCTTTTATTAATTTTGAGGGTGCAAAGTCTGAAAGTCAAAACCATTTGTTGCTGTTGTTTACAAAAGTAGTCAAGTTGGAGAGATGCATGTGAATTGTAGCGTGTCAGCCATAGCGAATCGGCGAGGTGAGGAACCCTCACGTTTACCGAAATAGAGCATTATGACAGGACAAAAAGTGTCCAAGAAAGCCTTAAGGAAATCAGATTCAGTTTGTTATTTACACTGGGTCAGCGGAAATGCGATGCTGCAAGTGTCCTCTGCTAGTTACAGATCGCTTTTTGTTCATCAAGCTTCTGGGAGAGGACTGGAAAAATACTGACTGCTGTGACGAGATGAAAAATGTGCGTCCCTTGTGAGTGTAACATGCTGTTCTAAAAATTTGTGTGCCAATTCAAATTTTGTGTACAACTACAAGTACAACAAATATGCACACCTGTGGATAGTCAGGAACACTGGTACTCACCTTCTTCACCGCAACTGGAGCATTGCCCTTGTATGAGCCCTTGGGACGACCACGTCCTTTCTTAGCTGGTGATGCGCCCTCATCTGCTTTCGGAGCATCCTACAAAGAAATTGAAAAAAAAAAATAAATAAATAAAGATATTCTTTTCACTGTTTTAATTGAAAAGCATGGTAATATATACATAAGTACCAGAGAGTAGAAAGCACCTGGGCTAGTAAATCAGCAATTCAACACTGTCATGGAATTTTGACATAAAGGAATTTTGAGAATAGTCAGGGCTGAAAATGGTCCATGATCAAAGAGGAAAAGTGTACAGCATTTCATTAGTGACATAGTGATAAAGCTATGTCTGCTATGCCATGTCTGCTATGCCAGGGGGAATTTTTAGAACTGGACTAAAATTTGTGCATTTTGGTCCATTTTGGCATGATTTTAAGTGCTTCTGAGAAGTAAACACACTTTTGGGAGGAGCGGAAAATTTTTAGCCCAAGGTGGAAATCCGCCAAATGTGGACAATTTTAAGCCCTGAAACAGTGAACAGTGCAGGAGACATGCACACAATGCACGTCATCCTGTGCTATACTAAAAATGTAGTTACACCCAGAATTCCAACTGTCTTTTTTTGCAGTTGCACACATAACATGTAATCCTACACAGACAAACATTAGGCTGCAAACTTCATATATATATCCTTAATTTTAATATGCACTTTTACCTCATTGGAGCCAGATTTTTCTGCAGTGTTCTCTGCAGCTGCTTTTCGCTTGGGAGCCATTTTGTCTTTCAAAACCTGGACGAAGAGAAGAAAGATCACAATCTGTGTTTTGTTTTTTTTTAGTAAATTTTATTTACACTCTATTTTCGTGAGTTCGAATCTCGGCTGGGGCCAAATATTTGTACTGGCCTTTTTCTCACTGTCCCGTCTTTGATATCACCCTTACGTGGTGGAAAAGAATGTTAAACTCCTGAACACCCACCCACCCACCTCCCACTGTCTCAAATCAGTGACTTTTAAAATGACGTCAGTCTGTGCATCCACTACCCATCCCATTCATTCTGCATTTACTTTTCAAACCTGGTATTTTATTTTTAGCTGTATATGTTGCTGTACATGATCCCTAAATGGTATGTCCAGTTCACCTGTGACAAAGTTATGAATCGTCTCAAAACAAACGTCAGACCTGCCAACTACCATGGAAAGTGCTAAAGTTAACTGTTAACTGTTAAGGGTGATGTCACACGGGAGACGCTTACTCAGAACAAACATCAAACACATTGGATTGGAACATGGCATTTTTCTTTGTCTGTCATGAGTGGATGAGACAAACATGCCTTTGCTCTAATTTTTCAGCTCATGTTCGAGCTGTATTCGACGTTTGTTTGAACCAAAATGTCTCCCGTGTGACATCAGACTAAGAATCATCCTGGTCCTGCTGAAAACGGAATATGCCGAACTGCTTCTATGGCTTTTTCAGCATAAGACAAATGAATTCAGTACGACCAAAATTAAGGAAGTCACGTTTCCACAATGTTACGCATATATTGATTATTCATCACCACTTGAAATATGAAACTGTTACCTTCGCAGCTATAGTGATAACAGAAGCTCCATACAATGTCAGTGCTATAAGATGGTTGCATCCCCATGATAATTTTTTTTATTAAAATCAGTTAATTCAATAAATCACACATGACATGCTTTCTCTTGCCGTCTCTTGAAATTTTCAAACTCCCTGACAGCAACGCTTTGACATTGATTAACCCTAGTAGTGCTGAGAATGAAATATATATTCCGGACTACTTCTATGGCTTTTTCTGCATAAGACAAATTAATTCAGCAAGATCAGGGTTGAATTCAGTATCTGTCTTTATGGCACCTCTGACAGTGAACACAAGGAGGGATAAAATTCACTGATGTTACTAAATGGGTCGAAGACATACATATATATATATATATACTGTATACCAGTTGCTGCACAACAGCAAGTAACCATTTACTTATGTTATAGGCCTGCACAGCACAAAATAGAATGCAGTCAATGCAGCATTCACACAAATTCATGTGTAATCAATGACTTGTTTGCTGCAGGTTGGGGTATGTAAACAAGTCAGTGTTGACTATATTTTGGGTTTCTTTGCTCAGATTTTGTTCTGGTCACAGGTATTAAAAAAAAAAATTTATAAAAAAAATTCTAAAAACTCTGGACTTATGGGCATGCATAGTGTTTTTCATCTTCAGGAAAGCATCCTGAAAGTCGTCTTGCCAGCGAGGAAACAGAAGGGAAACGAGAAAAGGGCCGCAACTGTGCATTTCCCCATCTGTAAATTAAATATCGCCACGGAACACAAAATTCCGAGTAATAAATATTTATGGAGAAATAAAACAACAGGCGAAATGCGTATATAAAAGAAAAATTCGAATGGCTTCGTAACGACTGTAGGAAAAATAAGAAGTGTGCAAAATGTCGAGATCGCCTTCACTACACGAAATCGCGTTGACATTTACAAAGAACGGTCCTGCCTCTCGCCATTACGAGTGGCATCTTCGTGCATCTGCAGTGCTCGAATGCATCACCTAATACCTCCCGATATGCATCGTGCCAACACTGTATCAGCCCACAAGCACTAAGTCCATGTTTGCTAAATCATGTCATCATAAATGCAGGCGTGCAAATTAAATTCCTGACAGGCAAAAAAAATAAATAAACAAACCCGATTTTCTGCCAAGACCGCCAAGAAATGCCGCCAACAAAGAACCCACGCTAAACCGGCTGCAGTCAGCGCAGACGCGAAGTGTGGAAGGGCTTCCGGCACAAACTCGGATTGCGTCCCTTGCCTTTAAAGGGGGTTCCAACTAAACTACATGGGGGTGTACACAAAGCTTATTGTGAAAAAGAACCGCTGTGGGTTAGTGACGTCTTATTTCTCTTATCCGTATATTTGTTTAGCACGCGAAAGAGGTTATGACGCTGCACCGGGTAGTTCAGTTCGGGTAAAAAGTTTTCTCCAGTTTCCAGTGACGGCCCGTGTCGGAGACTGACGCCGGAGGCACCCTGCGATTCTGTTCACTGCTCTGAGTGCCAGTTATCCGGAGACATGTATGTCTGCTTTTACGCGCAAACCGAAGTGAAGTGAAACAAGAACGAAATCATATTTCGGTGTCGGTTGCATCTCTAATGTAATGCCGTCAGTTTTCAAGTCAGTCGTACTAAAAACTGCCCTGGCGGTGCCGCAGCGCAACTGACTTGAAACTGAAGGCCGGTCAGTCCAAGTTCACGGTGACCGTTGAACTGAAATCCGTCGGTGAGGCAACTAGTCAGTCGTTGGGGAACATCTTGAAAACTTGAAAACAACAACAGTAACAAAAACAACAACAGTAACAAAACCAACGCTGAACTGAAATGCCGGAAAGTGTAACTTCTCAGTTGTTTTGTTTTGTTTTGTTTTCCAGCCGGGGGGTCAGTTTGTTGAGTCAGTTGTTGTTTGTTTCAGTGTTGTTGTTGTTGTTTTGGGGTTGTTTGTTTGTGTTTGGTTGTTTTGGTTTTTTTGTTTTTTGGTGTTTTTTTTTTTTCGTTGCTGTTTGTTTGTTTTTTGTTTGTCAGTTTTTTGGGCGTTGGTGTCTTTGAAGTCGTAAACTTTCAGACTCGGCGGAAGAAAGAAAAGAAAGTTCTTTATGAACTCAGTCTGAGAAGACCGTGCAATACTTACCTGACTCCATCTCTGCAAAGCTCTCAGTACATGCCCAACAAGACTTGAAAGTCGGCGTCCAGTGCATTCAGTTTTGTTTTTTTTTGGGGGGGGGGGACCGTTATTACCGTGACTGACAATCACCTTACAACACGCCGGGAAGGGCTGACATGTCCCCACCATAACCGGCCATCTAACACTGAACCTTCCACATTTTTTTTCTGTTCAGTGATTTAAAGGGGTCAGAGCTACCATTTTTATAGCCCCAGATCGTTCAGATTGTTTT
>JACVVK020000581.1:202500-212500 GCA_018292915.2 Batillaria attramentaria
TTGTCAGTGTTCCTATTATATTACGCACATATCGTTTACGCAGAGATTTCAGAATCTGACGCGGAGATCTGGGGGCTGTACCGCTGACGTCATTGCCGGTGACGCTCGGTTTTCAAGACTCGAAAACCGAAAGTAAAACAACACACCTCAGACGGTCGCTGGAATTGGAAACAACAGAGAATTATGTGGTGGGTTTTCCGATTCATAAAGCACATTGTCGATCCTACAATCGTGTAAACAAAGGGGGCAGGCGAACCAAGATTTTCGTACTTGTGTCTGACCCTTTGATTTTACAAAACGACCCTCTGAATTTGACAGATAGGGTCAAAGTGACCCTCAGTTTTGAAAGCTGTAAGGAACATTGAGTTACTGAACGCCAAGGTAAATGGGTACAGTTCTCACCACTAGCTGGCCATACTTTCGCCCATTATGCTCGAGTTTCTCACGTTTTTGTAACAGATAGAAGTATGATCACGATGATTGGCAGCATACAAAGGGTTAACAATGCGCTGCGTGCGAAAACGTGTTTGCGTATTTCCAAATGTCACACGAGGCTGAAGTTAACCCCATTAGTGTCTTCTATACATTCTTCCATATGAAAAAAAAGGTTGTTTTTTTATTTTCCTACCTCAGAAAAAATAAAACAGTGTTACGTGGTGAATGTTTGAAGAGCCCGTCGTCTTACCGAGGTATACGGTGACTCAGGCCTACACTCTTCGCGTAGCGAGTTCTTATACTGACTGCGGAAGAAGTCTCATTCACTCACAAAAAGACTCGTGAGCGCGTAGAAAAAAATTATAGCCGTGTGGAGTTTATTACAGCACGTCTCTGGTATCACACTGCACTCTCAAACTTCGCACATATGAGCTTCTCTCGTGCGTGCACACACACACACACACACACACACACACACACACACACACACACACACACACACACACACACACACATCTCAGAGTCTGATATACAGTCATAGCGTTCTAGCACATTCTGAACCTCTATTATGAAGGAACCAATCCAAAATCAGAACGTAAATTACAATTTAAAACTTGACAAGAATCCAGAATTATCGAGTGCCCGCCCGCCGAATCTAATCGTAAACAAGTCAAAAACAAAGTGATTTGCACGAGATTTCCGGGAGACTCAGACCCTGACCCTAAACGCGTACCGCCTCCCGAGGCAAGATTAGCTACAATCAAAACTGACAAGGTCGCTGCTTCTAGAATTTTTCGCGAAAAACTAGAGAAACTTCTAAAACACGGAAAACAGATCCACATTATTGAAACACAATAACACGAATGTAAACTAAGCAAGGAAACTTCTCTGTTCCACTCAACCTTCTTTTAAAAAAAAATACAGCTGTTATCTTCCAGCATACAAACAAAACACAAACAGAACACGCAGCCACGCTCGTAACAAACATTAATAGATGATTAGACTGAATGCGTTCTCCGTGCAAACAGGCGAAACGGGTTGTATCTATTGACTATCTTCACCGTCTTTACTATCTTACTCAGTGGAAAAAAAGGAACAGTGAACAAATCCTACAATTATCTTGGCACAATTACTGCAGGAAACGCAGAACTGAAGACGTGGAAAACACGTCAACATTATTACTTGGTGAAATTTACTTTCGCGCAAAATAAATATGAGTGACATTTCACATTTTCTGCCAGAAAAACTGTTAGGCCGGTAGCGGTAAAAAATAAAACATCTAACCGATTTTGATGAATGAATTTCGAAAGGAAGCTCATAAAATGCCTACGGGAAATTTCGCCAATTCAAGCAAAGAAATGCGTACAGCAATAGAAGAGGAAAATACACAAACAAAACTATGAACAAAGTCAAGATTATTTTTGACAGCACAAACGCATTCAGGTATTTCGTTTCTCCTAAAAGGTCGGCTTTCAATTTCTTGCTTTTCCTGGCTAATCAGTCGAATAGACCGGCAGACTAAAGTAGTCGACTAATGAAGATTAAATCTTCTAATTAAAAAAAAAAAAAGGGTATACGTGTTTGATAAAGTATTGATCATGGGTGGATGAGGTCGGGTTGGGGAGGATGGGGGGGGGGGGTTTACTCAGCGGTTCATTATTAAATCCCTGAAAGTATAAATGAGACTGCAGGCTTGTTGAAACAACGAAAATCGACAGAACTGGTGTGAGCTGCAAAGGCGTACATTCAGTGTATTGCAAACGTAAGACAGCAGCTTCCAAGACTGCAGTGCGGTAAAGTGGCGATATTTCCAGCATCGGAGCTCTATGGCACCCTGGAGGAGCTGCGACGGACGGCAGCCTTCATCGAGGACACCGGGCTGCTCATCTAACGAGAAGCGAACGACGAAGAAGAAGAAGGATCCAGTGAACACCAGGTTGAAGAGAAGAAAATTTTGCCGAATTCATGTGACCTGCACAAAATAGCCAGGGGTGGGTGGGTGTTTGGGAGTTTAACGTCCTTTTCCACCACGTAAGGATGATATCGAAGACGGGGCAACCAGAAAAAGGCCAGCACAAATATTTGGCCCCAGCTGGGATTCGAACTCACGTCCCACAAAATAGCCAGACGTGTCAATTCATAACATCAACACCAAACAGCTGCATGTACCTTGCAGCACAATTTGGAAGCGATATCACCTCTCTCTCTCTCTCTCTCTCTCTCTCTCATGCCCGTTATGCCGTCTGGCATGTAGGGCAGCAACAAAGGATCGCCACGCCTGCCGGTTCTGGGCCAGCTTCTGAATGCTTCCCCAGGTGTCATGGAGAATCTTGAGCTCCCCTTCCACGGTTCGACGCCAGGTGTTCTTGGGTCGCCCTCGTTTTCGCTTTCCCTCTGGTGTCCACTGTAGGGCTGTGCGGGTGATATCACCTAGTATGTCCTAAATCACGGATATTAAAGGGACTAATCCTGCCATTTATTTGCTTACAGATCGTTTTGAGCTGTTTCCGTGGTATCTATCATCACACCACTTAAACGCCTGGACAGTGACAGCGTCTGCAACGCTGGCACTGAGCGAACAGACTCAATGACACGGCGACCATGCTGAGCGCTCAAGTACTCTAACACCAGTCGTAGAATTTGAATGTTGGGTGGGTGGGTGTTTGGGGGTTTAACGTCCTTCTCCACCACATACGGGTGATATCAAAGAGGGGGCAACGATGAAAAAGCCAGCACAAATATTTGGCCCCTGCCGGGATACGAACTCACGACCCGAGGATTAGAAGTCCAACGCTCTACCATTCGGCCACCCCGGCTCCCCTTTGAATGTTGGACCGCTTGCACAAAGTGTAAACAACACAGTATCGCATTAAGAGCTGTACTGATCATCAAGATAGAGTATTTCAAGCGTACAGGCGCACCCAAGAGCGGAACTGTTCCAAAGCAAAGTTGGCTTCGCAAAGATTGAATTAGCCCGTTTAACAACCGTGAAGTGAGCGTATACAAAACTCTCTGTTTGTTCACCGTTTCAAGACCAGGAGGTACAAATAAGAGGGTCATCGCCTGAGATATGGAGGCTGACAAATCGTTGTGAGGTGTTCTGGTCATAGAGTCTTACTGACTGGCTGTGAGCCAACAGAAGGCTAACCGTGAAGCGAAAAGTGAGAGTGTTGTAGTGTTGCTGTCACTCTTTTACTAACGGAGTTTCGGGCCGTTTCAACGTTTGGTTGGTTGGTTGGCTGGGTGTTTGTTCTGTTTTTGTCGTTGTATTATTTTGGTTTGGTTTGGTTTGTTTTGTTTTGTCTCGTTTTGTTTGTTCGTTTTTTTGTTTTTTTGTTTTTTGGTTTTTGTTGTTTTGTTTGTGGGTTTTTGGTTTGTTTTGTTTTGATTTTTTGTTTGTTGTTTCTTTCTTTGTTTGTTTGTTTCTTTGTTTGTTTTGTTTTTGTTTGGTTGGTTATTGTTTTCTGGGGTTTTGGGGTTTGTTTGTTGTTGTTGTTGTTGTTGTTTTTTTTTTGGGGGGGGTGTTTGTTTGTTTTTTTTTTGGGGGGGGAAGGGGGGTTATGTTTTTGTTGTTGTTGTTGTTTGTTTGTTTCTTTGTTTGTTTTTCTCTTCTTTTTTTTTGGAGTGGGGGGTGGGGGGGCAAGAGGGGTGTCTTCCTTTGGAGAGCTGGAGTAGCCGAGGGAGCAGAACCTAGATCTGTCACTACTGTTATTTCGTCTTTCGGCTGGAAGCCCACACTGTGTGCTGGCTTTCTCCTCGACGCCCCAGCTTCGCTGTCGCGCCTATATGTTCGGGACCCCTCGACCCTTACCCACCCCCCTCTAACCCCCAAAATAACAATAAAACGCTCACACATATAAGCTTTTGAATCGGTACAGCACCGTAAACACTCTTGCCCATTTTGACTGATCCCCGCGCACTCTTTGATGCACAGATATTGCAAAGTCAACGCTATCATGTGTCGAGGACTGCTATTGGTCGCTTGTCTCGGTCGTGTTGTGATGGCAGCTGCTGGGCTAGGAGCTGACGGAAACATCATATCAACCGCTTCGTCGATAAACTTCGACAAGGCTTCGAAAACGTCGGTAGGCGGTAAGTGGGTGTTTTCTTTCCAGCCAGACTCAGCTTTCTTTATGTTGTGTCTGTTCCTCGCTGTGAAAAATTAAAACACGGAAACTTGGGAATAAATTTGCTTTGTCTGTTGTTCACTAAGTCTTTTGAGCCTTTCAGTATTTTGATCTGTATGTTTGTTTGTCCGTGGGGAGCCGGGGTTGCCGAATGGTAGAGCGTTGGACTCTCAATGCTCGGGTCGTGAGTTCGAATCCCGCCGGCTGGGGCCAAATATTTGTGCTGGCCTTTTTTCTCGTTGCCCCGTCTTTGATATCACCCTTATGTGGTGGAAAAGGACGTTAAACTCCCAAACACCCACCCACCCTTTGTTTGTCCGTATGTTGTCCTAAATGTGCAGTATGCAGCTGGAATTCGAACTCACAACCCGAGCATTGAAAGCAAGACGCTGTACCAGATCAGCTGTCTGGGCTCTTCTGCTTTCCAAAAGTGAGATTTGACTACCGCCATTTTCCAAACAGGCTAAGCGTCATGGATTTGATAAGCACTTTCGCCTTGTAACCATTTAACACCTCTCAGGATCTAAATACTTATCAAATCCATGTCGCTTAGGCCCTTTTGCCAAATGATGGGGGAGCCGGGATAGCCGACTGGTAGAGCGTTAGACTTTCAATGCTCGGGTCGTGAGTTCGATTCCCAGCTGCGTCCAAATATTTGTGCTGGCCTTTTCTCGTTCCCCCCGTCTTTGACATCACTCATATGTGGTGGAGAAGGACATCAAACTCCAAAACACCCTCGCAACCACGCACCCACCAAATAATGACAGTGATTTGTTAAACCGATTCTTTCACAGTGAGTACTGAAGACGTCTCCTGGATATCCTTCCCGTCACAGGGACAGAGCGACGCAACAGCAGCACACGCTTCTGACGACAGCGTCCAGGGAAGTGACGTCGTGGGGCTGCTCACCGCTGAAGAGCGAGACTACGCCATCATCGTCTTGCAGAAGATCACCTACGTCATCCTGCCCTTTGCGCTCCTCGTCACCGTCTGTAACGTGGTCGTCTTCGTGCAGAGGTCGCTCCGGAACTCCACCAGCAAATACATCATCGCGCTGAGTCTCGCCCAGATCATCTACATCTGCATCGACATCGGAGCCAGAATCATGGTGGCGTCGTTTGAGAGGGGCATACCGTACGAGTCCGCTTACTTCGCTTACAATATCTACGGGTTTACCTGGGTCGTGATTATACGGAGAGCGTCTTATCTGGTCATATGTTTTGTAAGTATTGAGAGAATTTACGCGATCGTGCGACCCTTGCATGTCAAGAGTTTTGTGCTGGTAAGATACCCAGTTACTTTCATTCTGGCTTCTTACGCCGTCACTACTGTTTACCATTTTTACATTTTTGCAAAACTTCGCATCGAAGAAATTCATCTGCCGAACGGCGACACGATGTACAATTTTGCTTACACTGATTTCTATAATCAGAACGCCGTTGCCATGGAAAATATTGGCATCAGCGCGAAGGCACTTTTTATGTTGTTTCCATAGTAATGGAAACAACATAATAGGACGGGCTAAAATTTCCACGTTCATAGGCAAGCATCTGTGGTACAAACGCACGTCACTGCCGATCTCCCGCAGAGACGATTATGCAAGTGTAACTCTGACAATGACGTAAGAAAACCTGCGTCATCGATGCTGGCATGTATGCTGTTCCGAACGCGCTTCTTCTCCTCACTGAGTGCCGTCTGTGCGGATGTGCGTGTGTGTGTGCGTGTGTGAATTGTGTCCAGGCCCGTTTCTTCGAAAATACTCAACCGAATGGCTTCAAATTTGGGGTATCCAAATTTATCAAAATGTTACATTAGACGATTCAAGCGTGTGATGATTGCTTAAGTGATTTGGGAGTTATCGCCCTTTTGAGACAAGTTGGTTGTCTTTCGTGTACAGGCGTAATATTTATTTAAATCACTCAATTTTTTGGCAGTAGATAGCTTGAATACGGACTCTGAATTGACTCACTACTAGAAAATGGTCGCTCTTATAGTTTTCATGTAAACCGAGCCTGAGTTGACATTGCATGTGAACCCAGTTCAGATGCCTATTTCTCCGAAAATACTGAACCGATCGATTTCAAATTTGGGATTTCTAAATGAATCAAGATTGTTGAATAGAAGGCCCGATCCAGGTACGATTGCACACATGATTTGCGAGTTATCGCCCTTTTCAGAAAAAGTGGCTTTCTGGCGTTTAAAGGCGTAATATTTACCTAAACCACTCCATTTTTTGGACATAGATAGCATGAATATGGACTCTCAACGAAGTGAATTTTGGATGTTGTCGCTTTTATACTTTTGGCGTAAGCCGTACCTGATGAAAGTGCTGGTGAACACACTTTAGATCTCAAAATCGCTCCTACTATACATAGATAATGAGCCTGGGGTGCCATAAAAAATATACAAAAAAATTTGAAAAATTCACTGCAGCCGTTATCGTCAGTTGACTCGAAAATTTGTACTCACAGCACATTTCCTCTGCAAGCCACACGCCTCACAAACATCGAAGAAGAGACGCACGCGCACTGACGTAAAGTAAGTGCGTCATGTTTGATTGACGTGATGCTGTTTTTTCTTGGGGGTGTCTCGCCACTTTCTTTCGGAATTCCTCTGTTTGGAGACGTGGTGTTGTATTTTACTTATGCTATGTCGCCATCATCGTGCACTCGCAGAGATGATACGGGATACAACAGACTACAACTCCAATACTTTATGAACAGAATATGCGCGGAGAACAAATTCATGAAAGAAGAAGAATCCAGAACGCTGTGCAGGGGGGCTGCTTACGTCAGATCTAGAACATTCCTCAACTTACTGGAAGGCTCGAAATCTCTCCAAGGTGACGTAATCTACTGACGTTACTGCACCAGCATGTTCTGGGATGGTCTAGAAATTATTTTGCATCGAAATGCAGTATCTTTTCGCAAGAGTCTCTACAACTTGACATGTGGAAAGCGGGAATTTCAGTGGGTTTCGTTTTTGCCACTGACTCACACTCAGAAGCATAATGCAAAGATCTTGGAAACATAAAGATAGTTCACTTACCTCCCTTTGAGGGACAACGCGTAAGAGTTGTCTGCGCGCATTAGCGCGCATCCCGCAGATCTACGCAGTTGTTTGACCCAACCCTACACTAGCCGCCGTAAAACATTTTAAGAAAATAAACAAAAACGAAGATGTCAGCGACTGACAGGTGGTCTCCCCCCATATATTTCGCATGTGTTTTAGGCCTATGGAAAACATAAGTACTCTCAAAGTTCCGGAGGACGAACGAAAGATCTAGTTTGGCTTTCACTGCTGTACGTAGGCTACGCAGTGCATTTCGTTCGATGTGTTCAAGTAAAACTAGTACGGAACACAGAAAGATCGAATGTGCGAGAGATCCAAAGATGGACGCATCCGCTGAATACTTCCTGCTAACTTAGCATTAATCATATCTGCGACCGACGATCCAGCAGATTCTATGTTGTGATATGGTTTTACAATGGTTAGAATGAAGTTCAGCCGGATGATTTTGTTCTCTCTCTCTCTGTGTGTGTGTGTGTGTGTGTGTGTGTGTGTGTGTTCTGAATTTAGATGCAGGTAGACGCTAGCACAATTTAAGTCACCGTGATTTGTAAAGTTGTCAGGGAAAAAAATTACGCTGTATCTGCGTCAGCCGCGTGTGTTTACTGTTAGTTTACACTGCATGCACACGTACCACTTGAGGTCTTTTTTTTTTTTTTTTTTGACAAGAAAGCGAAAAAAAAAATGTTTGTTTTTCAACAGGAATACCAAAAGAAGTATTTCCCCGTTTATGTTTGTCTGTTATTTGAACAATTCGGCGCAGAACACAATTGCATGCTTTTGTGATCGCTTTCCACTTTCCGCCATGCTGTCACTATAGGGGCCAGATCTAGGATGCGCGCTAATGCGGGCAGACAACTCTTCGCGTTGTCCCGCCACTCTCTGGGGCACAGAGTCTTTCAGTGGAAAGTACCTCTGTGCACAGTGGGGAAATGGCGCTCACTGCGCTACCGTGACGGGCCTAAATTGTCTCGGTGCTCTCAAACACAAGGTCGCGCACTATGTCATCCTTGACCAGCTTTGAACCCAGAGGGATCCTCAATGGCGCAAGTGATGGCAGGCTGTCTTCAGAGTGAAAGTAGGCGTGTTTCTGAATCAGAGACATACATAACATGTCTCTGTCTGAACGGACAGATCTATTATTACATTCAGTCCTAGAGCACGGGTGTGTATGCTTTTGTAATCGTCTCTTATTCCACCACAAGGCAGGTACGTGATCGTCTGCACCGTGCAATAATACTTGCCTGTAGAGTGCAACACCCTTGCCTGTCAGAGTGCAACCCCCTTGCCGTTTACTCACATCCTGTTGGATCAGTGTACCACGTAAACAGTGCCATCAAAGCGCAACAATAATTGTCCGCTGGCAGAGATTTTGCCCAAACGAAAAGTGGTCCGATATTCAAGACTTCGTTTCAAATCGAATCATATGACACACAAGTCTCTGCTTTTCTAAAAAAAATTCGCCATTTTTAAAAATGGCGCTGGGTGTAAGCAGTCACATTTTCACGCCCCGCCGAAAAGGGACTGCACTCTGGAGTCTATTGTCCCGCTATATGTCTCTCTTACGAGGGCAGGAGTGACGCGTCTTTCTGATTCCAAGGTCTTTGCATAATGTGTGTGTGTGTGTGTGTGTGTGTAGGGGGGGGGGGGTGCGTGCGTGCGCGCGCAAGCGCGCGTCTAAGGCGAGAGAGAGAGAGAGAGGGTCTCTTCTCCGATACCAGTAAGCAATCGTCTGTCAGTCAGGTCTGCGGGAAGGAACTCTGTCAAAGGGGAACGACTTTATTACAAGAATTCATTCACCCATGTAGAACCTTGCATACGCCAACAAGTTGTGACGTCAACCAGCTAGGCGAGCTCACACGACCTCATGTGTTTGGGTTTTTGCAAGTGCATAGAGGCACGATAAGGGTTTTCAGTACTTTCTTTATGTCAGCATGCTTGATGTCAGAGAGCTTGCGTTCCGGCGTGTGCGCGCGGGCTGCATACATGACACAACGACTACGACTGTGACTACAGCAGGTCATTGAATGGAAACAACATATTGGGCTGGTGGCCATCTTGTTTCTTATCTCCCTTTGTTGGTGCTTCTGACGTTGAACATTATGACGCTCGTCTTTTTGCAACGTCATAGCGCGGCTCGCATGAAGATGAACACGTCAGCAAGTACTAACGAAGAATTGAAAAAGCAACGACAAATGACCGTAACAATCCTAGGGGCCACCATCGGGTACGTGGTGCTCTCCCTTCCGCTAGCGTTTCACTCCCTTTTCGGTAATTTCCACCCTCGGTACAACTACTTTGGGCCAGAGAGAAACGTCTTTCTCGTTTTTCAGGAGTTTGCCTACGTTTGCCACATGTTCAGCTGTTTT
>JACVVK020000581.1:220000-321772 GCA_018292915.2 Batillaria attramentaria
TACATTTCATTTTCAACGGTTTTCATAACAACGTGAAACCACAAACATATTTGGCCGCTCCATTCTGTTATATCCCATAGTTTTTACAAACAGATACTACAAAGAGGGAATACACCACAATGTGTCGCGCTCTACGATTGGCTGGATTTCTCAGCCTTCTTGTGAGGATGACCATTGAGACGGCGACTACTGAACGAATGTCGTCGCGAGATGATTTTGCTGACCCTTCGCTCGCTGGTGAGTATTGTGTGACATTAACCATAACATAACATTATGCCACCATTTAAGGTGGACAACACTCATAACAGGACAAGGTTACCGTCCATTAGAAATTTTCGTAAATTTCAAACTATATTTGTTTTTGACCCTTGTTCGGAATGAAACACGTGTGAGTTCTTTATCAGGCATTTATGTGCGTGCATCGAAAAAAAAAGGAGAAATGGTAAGACGAAACAAAATTGGGTCCATTGTAGACACACAGTATGTGTTCTTCTTTTAGTGAAAACATTAGGGAAACATGTCATTAGCTTAGTTTTGGGTTGTCCTTATTTGATTTTACCAGCAAATAACCAAAACCAACCTATTTTGAGGATTTTAAGCTGGTTAAAAATACTGAAGACTTCTTCTTTTTTTTTAAATCCCCTGAACTTAAATGCCATTACTTTATTTTTTCAGGGAGGACCGAAACTTCAGCCCTGTACAATCTGTCATCACAAGGGTTTGAAGAAACCACGAAAATGGTATCGCCTGGCGCAAACGGCCCAGTGGTTCAGTCCGAGGGAATCGTTTCCACTGAGGACAGGGTTTTCATTCTACAAGTCCTGATGAAGGTTCGTTACGTCATTCTGCCTTTCGCACTCGTCGCTACCGTGTGTAACGTGGTCGTCTTCATGCAGAAAGCTCTCCGCAGCTCCACCAGCAAGTACGTCATCGCGCTAAGCCTCGCGCAGATTTTGACGTTGCTGATAGACATTGGCCTGCACGTCATGCTAGCCTCAATTCAGGGCAACGTGGCGAAGCATTACGTTTACTTTGCGTATGGTCTGTACATCTTTAACTACGTCATTATCATACGCAGAGGTTCTTTCATTGTGATGTGTCTGGTAAGCCTAGAGAGAATGTATGCCATAGTAAGACCTCTCCATATCAAATCTTTCGTGCTTGTTCGACACCCTCTTCTCTTTATCTTCGGAACGTACTCTCTGACTATAGGCTACCATTTCTATATACCCGCGCGTTATGCAATCAGAGAGAGCAAACTGTCGGATGGTAGCACAGTTTACTTTCGCACTTTGACAACTTTCTACGTCAAAAATCAAAAAGAGATGGATAACTTTGCTATCAGCGCCAAAGTTATTTTTTCTTACCTCCCTTTGCTTTTTCTCGTGATCCTGAATGTAGCAACGGTATTTTTTCTGAGACTTCTCTCGTCTGCTCGGCAAAACCTGAAAACCACAATGAATGCCAAAGAAGAAGAAAAGCGACAACGTCAGATGACCATAACGATTTTAGGAGCCACCATAGGGTATGTAGTTCTCTCCCTTCCATTCGCTCTCGTGGCTTTAATCAACAACTTTCATCCGGTTTACAATTTCCAAGGACCAGAAAGGAATTTGTTACTGGTATTGCAGGAAATCTCTTACGAATGTATTCTGCTCAGCTGTTTCACTGATTTTCTCAGCTTTCTTTTGCTGAGTTCGGCATTTAGACGGACGTTTCTGCGAGTTTTTCACCTCAATCGGTTTGTTCGGAGAGAGCGTCTAGCGGCAGACGACACTGTCACAGTGGACGTGTCAATTTCTAACGTCACAGCCTAAGCGACAACGTCAATATCAAACTTGACAGTTTCTGATTTGTGCACGGCAGCAATTCAGAAACACACACACACACACACACACACACACACACACACACACACACACACACACACACACACACACACACACACACCGGCACATATCGCTGACGACCGAATACATGATGAGATAAGGGTGGGCGCAATATTGTTTCATCAAGGCAAATAAATATTTGCCTACAATTTAAAATCCAGATATCTCATATTTCTTGCGTGATGTATAATTGTTTGGTGATTTTTGCTTTAGGTTTTTTTCTGTGTATGATATGTTTGGGATGCCAGACACTAAATGGCCGATAGATTTGTGTTTAGAAAGGAGGGTTCTGCGCCAAAATTAAATGCGAGGGATAATAATCTTCTTTTTTTTTTTTAAAGGCACATACACAAAATTTCCGATGACATAAAAAAGAAAAAAAAACTGAATAAAGTGTATGAGAAAAGGAGATGACAAGGTTGCTGAATTGCCTCTTTTCAATGGGTGTGGTCTCATTATTATCCAATTATCAAACTTTTTTACTCGTCACGTATTGGCTTACGTCAGTGATGATTGATTGGTGGCCAAGAGGTGGGATTATATATCTGGCCTTTCTCTCACTGACCTACAGCACCGGACGGGTTTGCTTGCAGTGCTACTCTTGTATGTCCTCGCTCACAACCAGTTGGCCATTACTACAGTCAGTTCGGCATTATTTTTACGGTATACCCCCATTTCATCTGTACTGCGCCTGTTTGTAGACTGCCGTTGCTACTTTCTTCTTTGTTTGTTTGTGTGTTTATTTGTTTGTTTGTTTGTTCCATTGTTTGGTTGGTCGGTTGTTTGGTTCTTGGTGATGGTGTTGTTGCTGTTGTTGTTGTTGTTGTTGTTGTTGTTGACGATGTTGATGTTGTTTTGATACAGCCATGTCCATAGACAAAATGCGATGGAAAAAAAAGTGATCGTGAAGTTGAGGATGTGGAGTATTTGGTAGCTTGATTTTTTGGAAGACGGACATCTATTAAAATTTATTATTATTGTTTAATCTAAAATGTAGCCTTCACCTATTTCGAATCTGCTAATCACTGTCGTCCCTTCTTTAAGGGAACTGTTTGTTTGTTTTTTAAGTCACTTTGGTTTTTGGTAATCTTACACAAACTGGGATATAGCATGCATTTCATTTTCAAAACGTTTTCAGTAGTCTGAAAATGGTGTAAAAATAAAATTGTTTGGCCATATCCAGCTGCAACTACGTAGTCTTAAAAAACCTGGAAAGAGAGACTACAGAACAATGTATCGCGCTCTACGATTGGCTGGATTTCTCGGCCTTCTTGTGAAGATGACCACAGAGACACCGACTACTGAACGAATGTCGTTGCAAGATGATGTTGCTGACCCTTCGGTCACTGGTGAGTACTGCATGACAATCATTATAGCTTGCTACTGTTTTTAGGCGGAAATCACTTCTGACAGGACAAGTCTTTTAGTCCGATTTACTTGACTCTAGGGACTCCAGACAACTTTGCTAGTACACTGCTCACAGTTGGAAAGTGTCCGTGGCAAGACCTTTCGGATGCAACATTTCAGAAAGCGGACAGTGCTGACCTGAAGTCCTCAGAAAGCATTCTTTTCTCAGTCAAAGTGAAATCCAAGACGTGATGCAGTATGCTTACCATAACCTTCAATCGATCTGTCGGTTCACGTCGGAAGTTTGAGGTCTGGCGCCATGTTTTCATTACTTATCAGAGTGACGTCCCCTGAAGAAGGTATTGCGTAAAGATGTCTTGTAGATCTATGCTAGTAACGATTTTCTGTCGACCTGCGCAAGGTCGCCGTGTGACTGTGAGGACCTTGAATAATTATTGCCACCATTGAGATTCTACCCATAAATGCCACCGAACCGACACAGTCAAAAATCGTGCCACTCCAAACACACTGACTGTATGAACAAGCGAATAAACGACTCCACTCGGCATGCCTCGAAGCCGAAGTCCCGCCTCTTTACTCTGCCATGTATTGGCAAAACAAAATAGTCTGTTAGACCTGTCGTAACTTTCATTCAAAGAATTCCACGGAAAATCTAATCTTTTCGATCTCCGTTTCGAATAAAGCAGGTACGTGTAATGCGGGAGTTTTTGTTGGTGGTTGTTGCTGGGCATAAATCCTGAGTGCTTTGGATATGAGGAAAAAAAAACATAAATAAAAAAATCTTGGAATTAAGGACGCCATTTTGTTTCTCTCCAGGAACGACCGATACTACCGCCATGCTCAGCTTCTCGTCAAGAGGGTTTGAAGAAACCACGGAAACAATCTCGCCTGGTGCAAACGGCCCGGTGGTTCAGTCGGAGGGAATCGTTTCCACCGAGGACAGGGTTTTCATTCTACAAGTCCTGATGAAGGTTCGTTACGGCATTCTGCCTTTCGCACTCGTCGCTACCGTGTGTAACGTGGTCGTCTTCATGCAGAAAGCTCTCCGCAGCTCCACCAGCAAGTACGTCATCGCGCTAAGCCTCGCGCAGATTTTGACGTTGCTGATAGACATTGGCCTGCACGTCATGTTAGCGTCAATTAAGGGCAACGTGGCGAAACATTACGTTTACTTTGTGTATACAGCACACATCTTTAACTACGTCATTATCATACGCAGAGGTTCTTTCATTGTGATGTGTCTGGTCAGCCTAGAGAGAATGTACGCCATAGTAAGACCTCTCCATATCAAATCTTTCGTTCTTGTGCGATACCCTCTTCCCTTTATCTTCGGAACGTATGTTCTGACTATAGGCTACCATTTCTATATACCCGCGTACCAGAAAATCGGAGAGCGGCAACTGCCTGATGGCAGCACAGTCTACTTTCGCGGCGTCTCGGAGTTCTACTTCAAAAATCGGCAAGCTTTGGATAACATTGGTGTCAGCGCCAAAGTCCTTTTTGCTTACCTCCCGTTGCTTACCCTTATGATCCTAAATATAGCAACGGTGATCTTTTTGAGACATCTCGCGTCTTCTCGCCAAAAGATACAAACCACGTCGAATATCGAAGAAGAAGAAAAGCGACAACGTCAGCTGACTATAACCATCTTAGGGGCGACTGTTGGGTATGTAGTTCTCTCCCTTCCATTCACTCTCGTGGCTTTAATCAACAACTTTCATCCGGTTTACAATTTCCAAGGGCCAGAAAGGAATTTGTTCATCGTTTTGCAGGAGGTCGCTTACGTATGTATTCTGCTCAGCTGTTTCACCGATTTTCTCAGCTTTCTTTTGCTGAGTTCGACATTTAGACGAACATTTCTGCGAGTTTTTTGCCTCAATCGGTTTGCTCGGAGAGAGCGTCTAGCGGCAGACGACACTGTCACAGTGGACGTGTCAATGTCAATTTCTAACGTGAGTGACAATGCAACGATGAAACATGAAAGTTAATGATTTGTGCCCGACAGTAATTCGCTTTTTCTGTCTGTCTGTCTGTCTCTCCCCGCCCATGGGGAGCCGGGGTGGCCGAATGGTAGAGCGTTGGACTTCTAATGCTCGGGTCGTGAGTTCGTATCCCGGCTGGGGTCAAATATTTGTGCTGGCTTTTTCATCGTTGCTCCGTCTTTGATGTCACCCGTATGTGATGGAAAAGGACGTTAACCCCCCCCCCCCAACACCCACCCCTGCCCCTTCTCTCTCTCTCTCTCTCTCTCACACACACACACACACACACACACACACACACACACACACGATTGTATTCCATTCTTTTATTTTTCGGTAACAAACACACCTCAGTCAACAGTTGGTGACTGAAAAAAAAATCAGTCGGTACATTGGCGAATATAGTCTAACAGCAAAGCGCAATGCATCTTTTTGACATTCAAACAAAATCTCGAAAAGAAGGAAAAGATAGCTCTGCAGTACCGACATGCAAATGATTTACCTATCGGCTACCTCCTTAATTTGATATATTACCGAAATACAAGTGATTTACCTATCTACCTTCTTAATTTGATATATTACCGAAATTCAAACGATTTACCTATTTACCTTCTTAATTTGATATATTACCGAAATACAAATGATTTACCTATCTACCTTCTTAATTTGATATATTACCGAAATACAAATGATTTACCCATCTACCTTCTTAATTTGATATATTACCGAAATACAAATGATTTACCCATCTACCTTCTTAATTTGATATTTCTAGATGAAAATAGTGGGTAAGGAAACAATTCAATAAAACAAGAGAAGCAGATTAAATTAGTACTTGTGTAAAATTTAACTCACATTAATGTACGTTACACAAGCAGAACCATTTTGATAATGATTTCACGCTGGGTTTTTTTTTCTGTTTTTCTTTTAAAACAACAGACCTGAATTCTTCTCGCAACAACCACTTTCACTCGAACACGAAATCGTACACGTATAGTATGACACAGAATGTGAATATAAAGATCAAAGTTTCTAAATTAAGACGGAAAAAGGAGTAAAATATCTCAAGTCGGAATGTAAATATGCCAGAAAACCATCAGTACAACGGCTGAACACGAGAACATCTCATTCAACCCATAAGGGGTATCCAAATTATCTTGTGTTTTACTGCATACACACATAAATTGCATACGAAGGGACAAACGCAATATGTGTATTGAAAAAAAAAAGTACTTCTTTGGACAGAGGAAAGCTACGATGATTTATCAAACTTAGACATATTGGAATGTAGTGATACCCAAAAAGCTGTCTGAGCAAAGTATTTATATTTATGCACATACAACAACAGTAGAACAGGACAGGATATCAAGAAAATATGTGCACATCCAAGTTAGAGGCAAGATATAATTTGCATCACCTATGTTGTTGGACAGATGCGTGGCAAAATGCGCCTACAAGGCAAAGATGCATCAGAACAGATTCCATTTTCTCAAACGTGCTGGACGGACAACCGTGGTGGAATGCCGTTAGGAAGACCTTGTATTTCACAGTGACTGGAGAATTGGAGACTTCAGCTAAAAGCTCTTTCCGATAAAGGGAACACACAATGGACGACTCCACCCGTGTCAAACAAAATGGTCGAGCCCGCATAATTCAGCCAATCGCGTCCCGCGGCATAATAAGCCCAACACATGGCATAGGCTGGCAAACTTTCTTGCCACACACTGCAACGAGGGAAGCACGAGTAGTTTGATATGACTGAACATGGAAAGAAAGCAGCAAGTCCACTGACGTCATTTGAGGAAAAAGACCTTCACGTCAATCTCCCCTTTTCCCATAAAATGACGTACTGTGTTTTGCAAATACACGGCAGGGTAAAGGAGCGGGTGCTCTGGCCACGGCCGCTCTTGCTGAATGTAGATTTCGTAGGTCTTCGGTTTACGGGAAATAGAAGAACAAGACAAAGCAGTGATAGTAGGAGAAATAAAAAGATGTCATGTCAAAAACATGTATCGACAAGAGACTATAGAATTATGTAGGAATAGCTCAGGGTTCAATGCGGTTTCCCATAGGGTTATCTCCCGTTAAAAAGTGCCTTTCGAAGTGTGCGAGAAAACATGGACATGCTGCCAAATATGAAGTATGACGCCCTTGCCAAAAGCGAATGGTACAGTCGTAGTCAGTCAGTCTACCAGAGAGAAGACATGCGCTGTCAATGAATGCAACATCACAACCTTAACGGTATGCACATTCACACATGCACACAACCACAAGAATACATTGTCCCTGATAACTCTCTCTCTCTCTCTCTCTCTCTCTCACACACACACACACACACACACACACACACACACACACACACACACACACACACACACACACACACACACACACACACACACACACACAGAGTACATGTAATTCTAATCAGAAAAAAACGCAGCGTTGATTAATGAGATTCATACAGTTTGGGACCATAGGGCAAATTCGCCAGGAGTTACAACGAGTACACACACAACTTATGGTGGATTTGTGGCGAACAGGCATTGCTGGGACAATCATATGACACTGAACATTAATACACATAATGCTTTGATGATAACACATTCAGGTTATAAGTTAATGTGTGAACTGTACAGTATGAAAACATGTAATGTATGCCAACAGATTGTACCGATATCAACGCCCGTAAAGAAGATGCTTAAAAAAATGCATTTGCCCCGTGGCAATACTTTGCCGTGGAATAAAAAAAGACACATTTCATTCTTGAAAGAAGTAATAGTCAGTTCTCTCTGTCTCACACACACACACACACACACACACACACACACACACACACACACACACACACACACACTAAAAAAGAATAATTATACTGCATCTCCCATACCTCGATTAGCATGGTGTGTGTAACAACACCCACTGTCCAAGAGAGTTTCAGCTGAAGCAATGCCCATAATAGAACAAAACCCTCTTACACTAGCAAAAAATATACTGAGATACTCCGTGGAAGACTAGTCTTCTATTGACTGGTCACTGGTTATACTGGTATAGATCGTGGGCATATCACATGTAGTTTATAATCCCAGCGCACCCATGTCACCCACTTTTGTCATGAATATGGGCTCCATCAGTTCTGACTGTACCGTCGAGTAGTGCACATGTTTTCAGTACGTCACAAAACTTCCAGTCTGACGTCATCGGTTGTTGGGTACGTAGACCCCGAAGTAAAGACCAAACGCCAGCGCGTACGTAAGAAGCCCGACGACAACGCCGATAATGACGAAGATGAGAGCTTTCTTCGCCTGTCTTCGTGCCTCGTCGATGTCGCCGACTTGCCACGCGTTGTTGGATTTGGCTGCAAATGGTTCAGGCAATTTAATGTATAACTCACAAAATAATGTTTGTATCTTGTCAGTAAATCTATGGTCGGTGTGTGACGTCATTTCAGCAATTGTAGAATCCTCACCCGTAATTCTTAACATATATCACACACATGAAGCGTGGGCTCCAACAAGACGGCGAGACACTGGCCCCGTTTACATTACAGATCGCTCTGAGGGCGCCCCTAAAGCGCACCGTACTGAGAGCGCTCCACGGCGTTTACATTACACAATTGTGGAAGGGGAGCTGATATGTCACGTGCTCTCGAGGAATGTGACATATTCAAGATGGCAGCGCCCAGAAAGCACGTCTTTTTGTATGCCTGGCAGAAAAAAACGATCTTTCGCCATTTGCAAAAATGGCCTGTTGCTACGGTGACACAGGGCCCCACGTGACGTGACGAAAGCGCCCTAAGCTAGAGCGCCCTCAGACTACCCACTGTAGGTAGTCTGAGAGCGGTGCGCTTTCGGAGCGGTTTGTCCAAGTGTAAACGCGACATGGCGCTCTCAGAGCGCTCTCAGGGCGGTATTTTAAGCTAATGTAAACGGGGCCAATGCTACGGACCAGGGCTGCACCCGGGTCCAGGGCCAACTCGCATTTCAGGGCCCGTATGTAAAAGTCGAGATTAATTTAACCCACGGCTACGGGCCTAACCCAGACTAGGACAAAAGAAGCCCAAAAGCAAAATTAAATAAGAAAGGAAGCGAAGAAAGGAAGAAAAAATTCTTTCTATAACGGCTTAGGCACCTTGCTGGAATGGGCCCGCTTCTTGATTTAAAACAAACAAACAAACAAACAAACAACAACATAAAATTTAACCCTAGAGCTAGTTCAGTTCGAGGTTAGACTCTAACCCAGGACTAAAAGCCCTAACCTCGACTATTACACACGGGCCCAGATCTATACATGCAGCTGGTGTCATGATTATGACGCTTTCGTTAAGGCATGACGGCGGGCATGACGTCAAGTCAGTTTTCCTCCGTCATTGTCAGAGTTAGACCAAAGACCTTGGAATCCGATATGTTTCCAAGATCTTTGGTTAGACTTGCAGAGAATGTACGTAGTAAACGCTGTTGTTTCTGGTAACCCGACCGACCCAATTTTTCCCCCCGACCCTAAGAAAACATTTGTGGCTGCTGGAAAAAAGAAAAGAAAAAATACAAGCACGAGCAGTTTCGGTTTTCATGCGCCTGTCGTCAGGGAAGTCGTGCGCCATCGCGGACCCAAGATTGGTTAGTTAGTTAGTTATTTAGGGCTTAACGCCGCGCAAGCAACAAAGGCTAATTCGCGGCTAGCTAAAGTCCCTTTCTGCCAGGTCCTTTAAAACATAAAAATTTCCACGTTAAAACAAGATGTAAATATATACTAAAAATCTATTGGGTTTAAATGAGAAATATCCTTCAAGACTTTAGATACTGAACATCAGAGGTCAAAGACAGTCTAAATATATATATATATATCACAGCACTATATTTTGTAAAACAAATTGACTTCTTTCAGGAAACTGAAGACGCTGTCAGGGGGGACATCCCGGAACAGCATCTTCAGAGAATCCACACAGTAATGTTTGGCACGAATCTCAGTGAGATCCGTGCACGAGATTAAAAAATGTTCCACAGTGTATGGTTGATGACATGCCCAAGATTGGTGACACAGCTTGTATAGCTACCATTTTCAGCAGAAAATATGGTAAGATAGTGTTATAATATTAAATACAGTTTCACAGAGCATCATTTCTTATTAATACTCTGTTTCTTTGTTCTTGGATGTGTGTGTGTGTGTGTGTGTGTGTGTGTGTGTGTGTGTGTGTGTGTGTGTGTGTGTGTGCGTGTGTGTGTGTGTGTGTGGAGGGGGGGGGGGGTAAAAAAAAAAACTACCTACCTACCGACCCTATTTTTTTAGCCATGTTACCAGAAAGAACAATATATTTTGGGGGGACCTAAACACAAAAGTGACAAACGTAGCCTAAACACAAGCAGCTTACCTCCAAAGTGCCATCCCAGGATACCGAAGATGAAGTTACAGAGGAATATGACAGCGCATGACGTGTTGACAAAGTCTTTGGGTTTGTCCTTTGGGTCAGGCCGCTGGGCCACGATTGGGGGCCCTGACTGGGTGAAGATCACCTGACAAAAAAAGTGCTACATTAGTATCACTTAATTTTGCTGGGTTTTGGACGTTCACCTGTAGTGACGTCTTCAATGTTCTAAATGTCTAAAAGAAATCGGCGTTTTGTGTTAAAACATCACGTCACTTAAGAAATCAATTTATCAATTTTTGTTCAGTTATAATAATTACATTTATTTCCTTCAGATTCGTTTGCTAAAACACGAAAAAAATCCACGTCATTTTTTCTCTCGCTCTATACACTGTACTAAGTTTGTCTACATCTGGAATGCCCACACCTATTGCAAGGGGAAATGGTATGAAAGAAAATATCAAATGACTGGATAGCCGTTGCAATGTAAATTAACACTAGAACATTAACGCATCCGGATATAAACACAAACCATCTAAAATGTCCCATATCAAAGAAGGAGCGAGAAAAAATCTCAAGCAGTTTGAAAATTCAAACTGAGGTAAGTCTGTCGCTCTAAAAATAAAAAAATAAAAATGTCATTGCAAAACAGTTTTGGTGAAAGTATCTCACTTTTGCTGTCTCGGCGTCATATTGCGCATCTCCTTTCTTCTGACCTTGACCTGGTTGTGACGTCACGACGCCATCTTGGTGTCGACTGTTGACGTCCACATAAACAGCCGTGTGGTCGATGGTGGCAGCTTCCGACATGGCGCCGGTTGCCTAGCAATCAAAGAGACACAGCGTGAAGTTATTATGGTAAACGCTGAAGGAGGGGGGAAAAAACCGCAACACTGAATAATGAATAAAACGCTTGAAGCAAGAGGCAGTACTGTATTGCTTGCCCGGGCCGTGAAGAAATGCAGTACACGCACAGATGTTTCAGCCTTTCAACTGGAAATACTGAATGTATGAATAAATGAATGGATACAAACGGTTGAATAAATTGATTTATCAATCAATCCATGTATGCGACACACTAGATCACTGTATTGTCGCTGAACACTTTTTGTCGTCATTTTAATGTTTAATTTCAATTTTGTGGTGTGTTTTTTAATTTTTGCATTCCAAAATGTGCGTTTCTGCGTGAGAGTAAATCTGTGACACTAGCTATGAAAATGATCACTTTTGCATTTGATATTAAGACGGCCATCGGTTGTTTCAACAGTTTCTGTTTAATCGGTTATTCTCGGAATATTGACACGATGTGCTATTTTGCTGGGTTTTTCTTTTCATGATTAATAGAAAAAAATATAAGAGCGTGCCAAAGCAGATGCATAAACAACTACGACTCCCGAAAACGGTGAAAATGTGCACTCTACATGCTCTTTTGAGGACATTGTTCTGCCTTCGGCTGCGTTGTGTTAAAACTAACGAAAGGCCAAGTGCGTCAAATTCAGTGAGGCCATGCACGAAACTGTCAAGCAGTGTACATCGTCCTTAACCTGACTTCTGTATGACGTTTGCCTGACAAGCAGGAAGAAGATTCTTCACAAGCTGGTGAGAAAACAAAAATTGACAGTACTCTGGCGGACGTAAACAACAGGCTGCATGGAGGAATTTCAAGCTGGCTGTTTTGTGCACAAGATCACGGGAAAGTCGGACCGCGGAAGAGTTTCCGTCAACTTCAAACACAGATCTGTTGGGTGAACTCCGTGTGTGTGTGTGTGTGTGTGTGTGTGTGTGTGTGTGTGTGTGTGTGTGTGTGTGTGTGTGAGGTGGGGTGGGAGGGGGGAGGGAGGAATGAGCATTGGAGGGTTGGGTTGGCGTATCGGCTGGTTTCACGGTAGGTTCAATGGTTGTTTTTATCTTTGTGCCTGTAACTGGAAATGTGAACAGACAGTGTCAACACACTAGGATTACAGACAGTGTCAACACACTAGGATTACAGACAGTGTCAACACACTAGGATTACAGACAGTGTCAACACACTAGGATTACAGACAGTGTCAACACACTAGAATTCGTCGCCTCACTCCCCAGGAAGCCCTCGCTCATTCAGATACTTTAGCCGCATAAAATCTAGTTTTGTTCTTTAACGGGTGGACAGTTTTTGTTTGTTTCTTTCGTTCTCGTACGTTTGTTTGCTGTTCTTATTTTCTTCTTTATTGTTTTTGTAATTGTTTTTTCTGTTTCTGTTGCTTCAGCAAAAATAAAACTTGAATATAAAAAAAGCACTGCAAAATTCTCTCTCTCTCTCTCACACACACACACACACACACACACACACACACACACACACACACACACACACACACACACACACAAACACACAAAAATAAAAATGCACTAAAACAATAATAATAAAACATGCTGCTTACAATCTGTAAGAATTCACCGATGTGTTACGCCAATAAGATTTTGGCTATAAAAAAAAATTCACTGTGCACAATTTCAAGTTCGTTCCTATGCTGTTTCACTATCTGCTAAAAGTAAACCGCTGACCCTTTTCCACGTGTTTACCCTGAAGTGATGGGCCGCATTCCATTGTGTCTAAGCTACAGGTTATTCCTACGACGCATTACAACCATATCCGCCTCGCGCGTACACAAAGTAAACGCTCGATTTACTGTGCTGCGCCCACCACTCAAACCGGATTGGCCTACATGCATGAGATATTCGGTGATATTATATTCTTCTCCGTCAGCAGTACCACCTGTGACACGGCAGGCACCGCCTCTCATTCAGCTGGTGTGGCGTAAACAGAGGGCGGACGCACCTAATACAGATATTATCACAAGTCACCGTTGACTGCTCGCTGTGAGGCTTTATACCAAGTGATCGAACTCAGTCAGTCCACCTACTGTACTTGAGGTAGAAGGCCATGAGTCACGCAGTAAACAATGTCCCTGTATTGGCATTCAGACAAAAAGCACACATCTCAGACTACGCGGCGCCAGAAATCGGAAGACTACTTGTTTAAGAAGCCGCGAAGTAGTCCTTGCTGCTTGCGCGGCGTTAAGCCCTAAATAAACTAACTGACTAACTCAGTACTTGGTAAGAAAATGGAACTGTATGAGACAAAATTTTATCATATAATCAGTTATAATGACTTGAAATCCAGCATCGGATTCAGCCTTCCCTGATTTTAATCGGTTAAAATCATTGTTCTCATGATGATATTTCACCCAGTGCAAATTTATATTACTGGTGGGTGAAGGACCACACCAAGCTGTATAAACTAACGTAAGAGTTCTTTTGTTGTCAGGATATTACGGTTGAAAGACTTCAGTATGAGGGAACTTTCTTTTTAAAAAATACTGCTGTCCACCCTAAAACCCTTCAGCCTAATTTTTAGGTAGAAAGAAAACTCGTGCCAAAGGAAAGGAAACGGTAATGACTGCGAAGTGGTTACAAGTTAAGCAAATAAAAGGGACATAAACCACTTAACTTTCACAAAGGATGGCACAGGTAAAGGTTTCGGCTTTCGCCTTCCTCAGGACAAAAACAAATGGGACATAACTTCAACAAACAAACAAAAGGTGACTTGACTCTGCGGACGTACTGACATACACGGCGCGGGGGAAAAAATGAAATGAAATGAAACGGTGGGCGAGAAAAGGACCAAAAAAATTAGTAAAAATATCACAACACCCATCCTTTGGTGACAGAAGACCATGGACTGTGTGTGAAAAAAAAAAGGTGGGGCAGAAAAGAGTAGTAAGAAATAGCAAAGACATCACAACACCCATCCTTTGGTGACACAAGACCATGGACTGTGTGTGAAAAAAGTTCAGAGGGTTATGTTACGGCCAAAGGATTTTTTGCGAGAAGGGGACCCTGAAACGCCGGCCTGTAAAGGTGCTGCCCCTATCGCCAGCTGTATATTGTTTCTAAGCAAGCAACTCCATGAACTTCGCCTGTTATGGTTCTTTCCCCAAATGTCCGACACAAATATACACCAAATTCGTACGTCATCGGTAATCAGACCTCGCTGGTTCTCCGTTTTGCTATGAACCAGGTCACGTGTTTTGTAAATGAGCTGTCGCCATCACAAAGACAGAAGTACTTACTCAACCATACGAGTGTCATGCCAGTAATGGTGAACACCGTGACTGTGTGTCTGGCCTCTATATTCCTAACCACGTAGGCACAATGTTAGTAATAATAATGATGATAGTACATTGTTTTCATAGAGCACGCTGCTCTTCAAGAGTCAAATCCCAAGGACTCACTGCGCTTAAGGGAAGTACACACACACACACACACACACACACACACACACACACACACCGGCACACACACAGAGATTGTACTTGTACGCACTCTAGCATGTGGTTTGGCAGGTGCAGCGCCATCAAACGACTCATGGTACACACAGACAGACTCTACAGAAGCGGTTAACTATCAAAAGCTTGACGGAAGATTAAGATATCCAGATGGGATTTAAACAGGGGCAGTCAGTGAGGGTTGAAGGCGGCGTTCGACTGGCAAAGAGTTCCAGACAGTCGGTACCAAGAAGCTGAACGAGCGCTCTCCCAGTCTGACGGTCTTCATAAATAATACTCTTCGGGCTCAGTTTTAAGGAGTTTGTCTCTAGCGGAACGCACGGTGCGTGACTGTTGATACGGACTGAGCAAAGTCGACAGAAAATGATGTGAACGTAGTGAAAATATGTTTTTAAGTTCAGAACACCCCCCATCCCTCCCCGACACACACACACACACACACACACACACACACACACACACACACACACACACACACACACACACACACACACACACACACACACGGGTATTTGGTGAACTGGCCCTATGTTGAACACACCCTGATGACGCAACCAGTACTGAAAGCGTGAGCCGGAACCACAGTATCCAGGTGTGAATCGATCGATTACAAATGCAGTAAACCGCTTCAGTTTCCCTAAAATTACCGCTGTGCAGCATGAACGTGACCTCAAGGTTAATCATTGCGTGACTAGTTCAAATTCGGACATCTCTATTCTACGCTGTGTAAGTTCCGTCAGTGTCTGAACATAAACAAATACAGGTATCGCAGCCGGATCCACATTCCGGCTAAAGTGTGTTTTAACTGACCCACTTTTATGTCAGAGTACGTTACTTTGCGCGAAATAAATGTGCTTGTGAGAATCGCCGGATAGACTGTCTAGTTGCTTGCTCGGTTGTTGTTGCGTTTTGTGAAGGGAGCAGGTAAACGTCCTTTTCCACTACATGATATCCAGCAAAGACAACTTGAACTGAGGCGACGAGGCTCGGAATGAGCTGGCACAAACTTTTCAGAGGCTCTCACTGAACTGGGAATCAGACTTAGGCCCGGACCTGAGCCGTACGGCCGGGCAGTCCAACGCGGCTATCAGCTGTATTTCGGCTCCCGGGGTACTGAGTGAATATCAGCTAGGCTACAATGGCTGGGTACTTTTTGTGCATCTAACACACCAGTTGTCGATGGAATCGAGTCATTTGAATCAGTAATCGACTGCTCAGTGCCAACGATTGTACGAACTGACGAGACTGAGTATACACCTCACAACAGAAGTACGTAGCTCAGTATCAGAGACAAGCACATGGGTGTTGACATAGTGCAACCAGGGCTGAACGCAGCCTTGTACGTAAGCTGAAGTCAGTGTCACAAACCATCCTTTTTAAGTCTATGAAACAGACCTGAGGCTTAGAAATAAACGCAGAACTCACCTCAATACGGTGAAAATGATGATCGGTTTAATTAACAGTTCCTCACGTCGACTGGCCCACCTGTAGTGAAGGAGCTTCCGCCTAACTGTGTTGACAATGTCACTTTGGTTTGACGCGCTCAGGGCTTTTCCCAGGCCCTCACCTGGGTGACGTCATCGCGTCACCAGGGCGCATGCGCATGGAGGGTTTACCTGTGGCGTAGCGAGCTAAATTTAGCAACCACCTCGACCGTGGGTTGTTAAACACACGGAGTTTCCTTTGCTTTCCGTTGGCGTAAAGTTGTTTTTGTAGGTGATGTGGAAACTGCTGATAAACTATGCGCCAAATAAGGCAGCCTATGTAATAAGCTTTTCAGCTTATGGCTCCACAGCTGATGATCATGATGCTGCTACTTACTGAGAAGCCAGGATGGCTAGATATGACGGTGTTAAAAAAAAACTGTGAATTAAAATATAGACTATAGGAAGAACTTTTACATGCAGATGAAGAATGACACAGTGTATTCATGATTTTGTGGCTAACCTGTTTTCCAAGCGCGTGTGTGTGTGTGGGGGGGGCAAAGGGGGGGGGGGGGGGCGAGGGGGGTAGACATATGTGTAAAAATGTGAATTTAAAAACTAGGCAAACTGATGCAATACATGTACAAAGAACTTTTAAAATGCATTAGAGCAGTGACACAATGTATTCATGCTTTTATTGGTGAACCAGTGATGTTTTCTAAACCTGTGTGTGTGTGTGTGTGCGCACAATATTTAAAAAAAAAAAAAAAAAGGGGTGTGATGCCATGTTTGTTTTTGTGCATGGATCTGTCTCTCCTCCAAACACACACACACACACACACACACACACACACACTGTCGACAACATGAATACCCAAACAAAATGTCTGTTAAATCTTCAGACTTTCTTTTTTGTGCTCTGGAACACGATGCATACGTACACAAACAGTGATTACATGCTCATACACAGAGGAAATAATCTGACGACATTTCTCTCACAGAAACTAGTGCAAGTGTGGTAATACAAAATATACATACATCCAAGCACTATTTTTGTATGCTTTCTCACATTTCCCTGAAACCATGGCTGATGAAAAACGGGATCATGCGAAGCGTGGAAATGGCTAATGTGATAGTTATATTGATTATTGTCCTTTCTGAACTGCTTGACTCTGAGTATTGAACATTCTGTAAAAAGCAGGTGCTTTTCCCACATCTACGGACCTATATAGCAACAATCAAAAGTTTAAAACAAAAAAAGGGGGGGGGGGGTATGACACAGGTTACCATTAGTGTATTTACTATTATGTTCAGACCGCCCTACAAACACGTATTGTGGTTAACATGTTCATACCTTGATGTTCATTTCTCAACAGTTTATGCAGAAATTCTCAATCAGTCATTGGTCAAAGCCAAAACTGTGATAACCGTTTCACAATGTTCTGAGAAGCGTTATACTGAAGGGAAACTGTACATGTCACAAACACTTAAAATAGACATCGTCACTGAAAAAAAAAAAATCTTTGAAATCCACGTGCTCCTATCCAACTACTTTCATTCCAGAACATACACTATACAAGTGCACTACAGACCCCAAAATTGTTGAGTTTTTGTTTTTGGTTTATGTTTCATTTTTGTCTCGTTTTTTCCCCTATTTCTGAAGAATGAAAGAGTTGAACGCTACACACTAATGACACACTTAAAATGAGCTTGCCGTAAGTATTACGTGTACTATATTCCTTCCTGCTTGCAGTAGTAGGAATACACAAATGTACATGTTCAAACAAGCATTTCAAAGCAGATGGTTAAACCATACACACACACAAACACAACTAATCCACTCACCAATTCAGTCAAACATTAGACTGCTGTCATAACCTTGAACTGAAGAAATAAAAAAAAATAAATGAAAGGTTTAAGCTTTGCAGAGTTTTACCTCACAAAAAGATCATCCAATTTACACACCCTTTTACAAAAGTGTACACCGTACATTCACAAAAATAAGGAAATGCAGCTCATGTCTCTGCAAGCCATTTAACTGAAAGATTCCATTCCAAGGACAGTGAAAAATCTACGTGTATACACGTTTCACACATCTGTTTTATACAAAAATAAACTATAACAATGGAATAACGAAGAGCCAAATCAAAAACTGCCACTTGGCCGTATTATCACAAAAGTCACACCCACAATAATCAAACAATAATCTAACATGGCCAACAGTCCCATAAAAAGTGATCAAGAATTTGATATCTTCATCTCATCAGTGTTCAAGCATTTATGTCTAGAATTACACCAATAAATATCACCCCCCCCCCCCCCCAAAAAAATCATAACATAACAGAACACTTAGTGATCAAAACTAAACATAAATCTCTAAAAAAGGAATTTCTTACATGTCAACTGAGGTGTCCGGATACAGATTGCAACAAAAGGAGGTTTTTTATGAAAGAAAAAGAAACAGATAAAAAAAGAGGCAAACATACACAAGAAGAGAAACCAAGCATATGTACAAAAATTAAGTATGATGGCATGAGAAGTAAAAACATCACTACAACTTGATTTCGTAACGTGTACATTTTACATGGTTTTTCTATGGCACTGGTTATGCATGCATCAATGAAAACATTTCAGGCAGACCTTCCAAACATGAAAAAAACATTTCAGGCAGTCCTTCCAAACATGTAAAAACAACAACAACAACAAAAACAACAACAAAAAACTTCCTATATGCAAGCAATTGCCTACTCCTTGGAGACAAAAATGAACAGAACTGCCCCAAACTTACGATACCATCGATCTCAAGAGCATAATTACAACCATGTTTACATCACACTGAACTAATCACAGTGGCAAATGTCCAATCGCAAGTCTAGGAATATGAAATATCTGGTTAAATCTGGTTAAATGGTTTAATGTTAAATGAGTTATGCACACTTTGCTGCTTTGGAATCGGTTATTCTGTGAATATTATGAAGACACCCCCCCCCCCCCCCCACCTATTAAGCGTTCACTATATGCATTAAATAACCTAGCGGGATAAGTTACTCATGCATTCTAATCATATGTGGTTTTCAAAATGGTTGTGATTCTAAAATAAAAGACAAATAGTGTATCTTCGGAGAAACACACACACACACACACACACACACACACACACACACACACACACACACAGACTAGAGAGGCAGAAGCCTCCATGGCTCCCTTGTGACACAGGTCAAGGTCATTCACAAAAGTATGTTTGTAGAGCTCTTATCACTATCCAGTATCATGCTAAGTGATGTGTCTGGCGCTCTGAGTTCCTGGCAATATTACAATTTTCCCCAAAACAGTTTGTACAGCCTTGACCTTTGGTCAAAGTCATTCAAAAGAGATCTCATCAATGTCTATCATCATGCCAAGTTTTAATGACCTTGACCTTCAGTCAAGGTCATTCAGAAAGGTAGGTCTCATTGCTGTCTATCATCACGCCTCATTTGGTGCCTCTACTGTTTGTTGTTTTGAAGAAAATGCCAAGGTTAAAGTTTCCACAAAAAAAACGCTTGCATGACCTTGACCTTGACTAAAAGTCACTGAACACAGGTATGTCTGTAAAGGTGCTGCCAATGTCAATCATCGCACATAGTTTGATGCTTCTGATTCTTCTAGATACTGATAAAATGCAAATGTAAAATTTCCGAACACTGTTTCAATGACCTTGACCTTCAGTCAAGGTCATTTAAGATGGTATGTGTGCATAGGTCTTATCACTGTCTATCAGAATGCCAGGTTTGGCACCTCTGCTGTTCATTGTTTCTGAGAAAATGCCAATGTTAAGGTTTCACAAAACTGTCTTGTACGGCCTTGACCTTGACAGAAGGTCACTGACTACATGTATATCTGTAAAGTTCTTATCAATGTCTATCATCATGCAAAGTTTAAAACCTCTGGCATTTGTACATTACGAGAAAATGCCAATGTAAAATTTTCAAACAGAGAGCTTTAGTGACCTTGACCTTGGGTCAAGGTCATTCAAAATGATATGTTTTGAAAGGTCTTGTGCTAGTCTATCAGCATGCCAAGTTTGGTGCCTCTACTGTTTGTAGATTCTGAGAAAATGACAACGTTAAAGTTTTCTGGACACACACACACACACACACACACACACACACACAGACAGACAGACAGACAGACAGACGACGGAGGGTTAATACATAGACTCCCATTGTTACACAAGGGAGCCAAAAATGATGGTCATTCAACAGGTGTCATAATAACTCCAGATGATTCCTTCACCTTTCATCACTGATGTTTGTGCTTCATTTACCAACAGTTTAGCAGTACTTAAAATAATAATAACAATAATAAAATACCGTAGCTATACTACAATCACTGTTTATCATCAGCAAATTATAGGCAAGAAATTGTGCATAAAAAAACTTTCACTCGTTAGGAACACGAATTCCTGCTCACTAATGGTATCTGCCACTGTCCAAAAATATTATTTCCTTATTTTCTTCAAGATTGAAGCAAGTGTCCAAACTATGCGCTCAGAAAATGAGGCCCTTCTCGAAACTGTGAGCAACATGAAATGAACAGTAGTACTCATGGATGTACCAATGAACAAACATGGTTTATAATGGTCACACGATTCTTTGGTGGTGTACACTTACACTGAATTGGAATGGAAACTGTTTGCAGATGGAACAAATAACTCAGGCACAAAACAAGAGATGGGCAAATTTTCCAGTAACTCTTGAGTTCACCGTTGCCAATATATGTATGAAACATCACTGCCAGGACTTTTAAAATGGCAGACATTTGTCATTTTCTTAAGTATTAACATAACATCTTTATCACACGTACACACACGCATGCACGCTCGCACGCCCACAAACAATCATGGATACTAGTTTACCAGTGGGGTGCAATAAACTAAGAGGTTCCCGGCAATGGTGACTGTTTCGTTAAACACACATTCACAGAAGTGCATATGGCAACAGGCAACGCGGTCATGTGCATTTCACTGGGCCAGCCTTCAGGTTGTGTAAGAGGCAAATTGGATCAGGTCATATGGGTACTGTTGGGTCCCATCCAAGTACAATCAAACTATATGCACAAACAAACAAGCAAGCCAGCAAACATATACCGGTATGCAAATTCTCTCCTAAACCCCTGTGAAACTCCGACTATTCAATCATGCATACATGATCCATAGTACAAGGACATCCACAGAGGACATCAAAAACTATACATAGATCAATACATAGATCAATACAAATATTATGTCAAGGTGCTAGACGAATATACTCCAGGGTCTGACCCAGATGTATTTCATGTTTCATAACAGCTGTGTCAATATTGTCCGTTCTCATCACATGCTGACCTGTAACAAAGCCCTGAACAATAAGACGGTCTGCCACATCAAGTCACAAACTATTTCTTTTCTGCATTCCTCTGTTTGACCAGGTCGATCTCCGCATTTTTCCGTACCTCGTCGAACGTGTAGTCCTTCAACAACTTCCCATTCTCAAACACCGTCTGAAGAAGGTCCTGCAATAGAGAAAAAGAAATGTCATAATACCAAGTTTAATATTAAGATGCCCGTACGGATTTTTTGAATGTATTCAACAGATAAAAACCACCACGCAATGTCAGAGACAAGCCTATGCCTGTAAACCATCACAGTTTCATATTTCAATTTGCAAGATGAAACGGTCAGCACAAGCTCAACACACACTGGACGGTCCCAAACTGGAGACATTGGAAAAGGTGTAACATAGTTACAAAGCCCCACGATTATTAGGAATCAGATTTCTTGTTGAATTAACAAACCAAATACTTCACTGGACTGACTTTTCATGAAAAAACAGAAAGGGTGCAGAGGGGTTTCAAACGCCCTGGAAAGGGACAGCGGGGGTCCCTGACGCTGTCCCAAGCACGCCCTCTGAATTCTCTTATTCTGCATTCACAACTTACATTTTTGGGATCTCCCCTGCCTTCCTCCACAGTGACAAACTGGCCGTTCTGACACTCCAGCGTCAGGCGCCCCTTCTTGCTCTTCTTCCCCATGTCTGTAATCGGCTGCTTGAACACGTTCACCTGCACACACGTTGTTTTTTTTTTGTTTTTTTATTTTGTAAAAAATTTGGGCTGCTTCCCTCTGGAGAAGCACGTTTTTAATTTCACGGGAAAACCTTTGACACTGTTGTTCTTCTCCCCGTTCCACTTCCCAAACACTGGAGATTACAATATAGTACAAAAGGTTCCACCTAAAAGGGATCTGCCCATACTAACGGCCTTACCACCTTACAAAAGGTTCAAAACATGCTTAACGGACAAGAGATGTTATGCCAAAATAAATTTGATTTCCAGATTATTGGGAGCCTTGAATTAGGTGATAATCACACACAAGGACACATATCTACGTTCTACGTATCTCACTCAGTTCAGTGCGGCAATAAATGATCACTGGTACTGACCTCCTTGCCGTTTATCACAGCATAGCTACACTTGAAAGCACACTTCTGCGTGTCGCGGTCCATCCGTTGTAGCAAAGCACCTCCGCTGCCAAACGCAAGATTGTCTGCGCTCCATCCGTGCTTCTTCATGTTTTCAAGAATCGCGCCCAGCGACTCGTAACTGATTCCGTCACCCTGAATGACCCGCAGGTATGGAGGAAGCATGCGGAAACCCTTGCTGTTGACAGTGGAGCCAAACTTGTTTCCAAGAATGTCTAGAACCTGCATACAAAGGATCACAATAGGGATGGCTTTTTAAATTCAAGTCTTAATACGTTTGACAGGCATAGAACAGTGTGTGGAAAACTTTTCAAATGCGCTGACTCTGAGTCTCGTCAGCATATTAGTTGTTATAGAAGTGTACCGCGTTCTGAGCAGGACTGTTCAGGCGTGGACTGTAGGCTCAAAGAAAATAGTATTTCTCTAATATTAGGAGCCACACAGTCATGAAAACGGTCACAACAGCCAAATTAAACATCCTTCTATGTGGCAAACAGCCTAAAGCTTTGAAAGGGACAGTTTTCCATCTCACTGGCGTCACGGACACAGAGGCTTGAACTAACGCGGGCTGCAGCACTGCTGTGAGGAGTAGGACAGGACAAAATGAGAACTATAGGGTCAACAGAAGAAAAATGAACAACATATATATTATATATTATATATATGTGAAAATGGTGCTTCAAAATATAGCCAGTGATAATCACAATACATGTACACAGATTTCTCTCCCCTGCAACTGCTACTTATAAACATCTTTCCAAGTGTAAAACAAATCCTGTACCAACCTTCACAACCACTTCTGGAGGATTTCCCGAGTCTGGTCTGACAACAAGCGCACCCCCGTTATCACCTCGCTTCACCACCAAGTCTTTGAGCTGTTCCCCCCACACATGCTCGCAGGCATTCCAGATGTTGTAGCTATCACTGACGACGGCCACAAGACCGTTAGGGAACTTGGTCAGCATGTTTTTGAAAGCTTCGTACTCGCCTTCAACACCCCAGGTAGTGATGGTACTGTTCAGAGAAACAAACGCAAACTGAATAATCAGTTGAATCATAATAATGGGCACCTTTTAGTACACTAGTTGTTGCTTTTGATGAATGGTGAGAGGGATGCGTTAGTTTTCCTGAACAAAAGCAGTGCACCAACCTAGGCTTTTCACAGGTGCAGATCTCACTTTTGTGATCCTAGAACAAGGGGGAGCAATTTGTACAGATATGCTTGAGATGGAACAGTTAGGTTATAATTTCTCTTTCTGAATTACCAAACCTAGGCACATGCGCAGAGGGCGAAATGAGGCCTACCTCAAGAACACAGACAGGTCAACGAAAGGGTGAGATAGGGCACTGTATGAGATGATCCTGTTAGAAAAGTGACTGTGTGTCTGATGTTTTTCCCTAGTGTATAAGCAACACTATTTTCTGCACCAAACCATGCGAATCATGACAAAAACTTTAGAGGCAGCTGCTGTATTACCTGTGCTCGGCGGCAGGTATGGAGAAACCCGCCATGGGACAATGGTAAAATGTCCGTGCTGTGGAGATGGCAGCAATTGTGTCCGTCCCCATGAAGTTCACTAAATGGGAAGCCCCTCCGATACCTGCAGACTGCAAGTGACTTTGGTGTCAATTGTCTGATCATCCCATCAACTTTCACAAAACTGTTTCAAACTAATTAAAAACACAGCCAAACACACGCACACACATAAGTTGACACGACAATGAAATTTAATCAAAGATAGCTTTACCAGACAAACAGAGACAACAAAAAAAAGCAGTGAAGGTCACAAAAACAAGCCATGTGCTCCATCAGTACACGCAGGGTCCATACAGGTTCACACGTTAGAAAATTCATGACTTTTCCATGACTTTTTGAGGCCAACTCTCCTGTGTTCCATGACACCGTCCTCACCCTCTTTCACACTGACACACGCGAGGGTAGAAATTATGAGCTTATTCAAGTTATCGCAGTCAGCAAGAGCAATGTTCAGAGTTAGTCATTAGCCTTATGGGAAGGCAGTTTGTTCGTATTTTTGGCAATCAGTCCAGTGAGTAATCACCAAGCTGACCGTTTCACTGTTGGGCTCAAAATGGCTTCCATAAAATTCCGAAATTCCATGACTTTTCATGACTCTTGAGATAATTTCATGACTTTCCAGGCCTGGAAAAGCTATTTCCAAATTCCATGACTTTTCCAGGATTCCATGACCTGTATGGACCCTGTACACGTGCATTTATCAGTCATAGAAAAGGCTTCAAGTATTATGTATATAAATTATGCTTGATGCCAACAAGTTAACAAGTTAACTCTTTGACATCGCGAGCTTGGCCAGTGACCTACTTCCCTGCTGACGCGCATGCAACTGCCGGCTGTTTAGGGCGACGCGATTCGGTTCGTGGCTCGGTGCCTACGGCTGTTGAGAGTGACGCGAGCCGGCTCGCGTCCCGATGCGTAAAGGTTAACTATGGCCAGACAGTAACATGGCACCAAGAGGCTTCATTTTTTTTTTTCATTTTCTTTTCAAATTATGTATTCCAGATGCAAAGCTGTGACCTTGTTGGTTCTTATTTACCTCCACTGATGATGACCCCCGAAAGCCAAAATCGTGCAGTTTGAAAGGCAAACCCCCAAGGTTGTCTGCCGTCTCATCGAGATACTTGGCAATGATTTCCTTCTGGCAGCGCGAGTTGGTTGCCACAGTGAGGGGATACCACACCTGAACGAGTAACGTCTGAAACAGGAAAAACAGTGACGTTACAGTACCATAACAACATAGTTTGTCAAGGGATGAATAAATTAAAGGAATGTAAACAACATTTTAAAACATTACTAATGTTTCAAATACATATTTGCTGCGAAATGTCACACTGTATACGGTAACGTACAAGTCTTGTTGCACTAAGATATTTTTGCATACCTTTCTTTGTACCACACACACTGGTATTGTGCTTTTCAGATAAGAAATTTCAAAAGTGTATCCTATAATCTTACCACACCTCACCTCAAAGTAATTTGTGAGCCAGTAGCACTTGGGGTCTGTGTTCTCCACTGTAAACAGGACATTTTTAGTTGGTACCACTGTTCCCTCAGGCACCGCCTTTATCCGCAGAGGAAGATAACCCCTGTGATGCTAAAAACAAAAACAAAAAAAACTATGCCATTCATGGTGAGTTTGCCACAAGCTGCATACATGTATTTTTGGGCCAGCCTTAGCCTGCTCTTACCCCTCCAGTTCAAGTCTACCTTTATCCCCCTTTTTTTTTTTTTTTAATTCAAAGCATCCCCCTCCCCTAACCCTTTACAAATAAAATTTAAAGCACATGCACACACATACACAAAATGACCACCAAAAAAATTTCCTTTCACCTCAAATGCACACTTCTTTAGAGACAGCTTGTCATATTTAATGTGCATGTAATTTGTTTTATCTAGTTTTTGCACAAGCATTTCTAAATTTCCGTTTTGGTGTTTATCCTAATGACACTCATGGGTTCTTATTTATGCATTATGTATTTAGGTATTTATGAAGTTTGTAACTTATATTTAGGTATTTTAACTGTTCTCAAGTGCAATTCTGCTCAGATAAAAAATCATAACATTTCAGATGGTGAATGGTGAGGACAGATGTCGATGCATGTATGCAAGTGTTTGGGATGAGTTGGGGGGAGAGGTTGTGGTTGGATTATTGCATTTATTTTGTTTTTTAAGAAACAGACACTGTAAGTGTAATTCACGTTCTATGGGATTGGAAATCAATATCTGTTAGTGTTACCCACCTCCAGTATATAGTTCCAACCGTCCTCATTGAAGACGTCCTGACCAAAGTGAGCATTGTACAATTCCTTCGCCTCCTGGATTTTCTCCTTCGTGACCACTGGCCCGGCCAGGAAGCGTTTCAGAATGTATTGGAGACCAAAGAATACTGTCGAAGGAAATTTGCCGCCACGACTCTCAAAGTAAGAGCAGACAACTGTGGTGTTATCTGGATACTGATAATGATGGGTAACCTGAAAAGACAGGTATACACAATGAATGAGTGAAACTGGAAGTAGAGACACGCTGAGGGTATAATCGGATGTCATACTAATGTTCAGTAAACTAAATGAGATTAAGTGGAAAAACATGGTGAGGATGTTTTGGGGATGTCAAAATTAAAAGCTATGTCTGGTGGAAACATTACACACTAAACAACAAACACCCCCTACCCCCCCACCCCCCACCAAAAAAAAAAAAAATTATGAATAACAAATGAATAATAATAAAAACAACAAACTACAACAACGCATTACCCATCCATATTGCTACGGTAATATTAATAATAAACTAAATGCACAGGTATATAAGAATGTGGATTTTACGATGGTACATGTGGAAAGCCAATTGTCTCTCTCTCTCTCTCTCCTACCTGTCTGTTTTAAGCATGTTGTTTTTTGTTCAGTCGAACTTTGTAATGCTACCTGAGGCCTACCAGTGTCAGTTATCTATCTGAATTATGATAAATATAAACATGTGTTGATGCTGCGGCTATCTGAAAGGCTTTTTGTGTGCAGAGTGGGTCAAAATCTACTCATCACTAAAAACTCTTTCACTGTGACATAGGTCTATCTGCAGGTTCATCTCACAAGGAAGTGTCCAAAAATAGATTCTACTTTCTGTTTCCATACTTGGTGTAATGTACTGTATACACCCCTTTTTTTTCAATGGCCAAGATTGAGAGGCATAATACGGATGGATGTTTACTGTCCGGCGTACTGCAAAAGCGACCGAAAGAAATCCTGTTTGTACTCGACCCAGAAATAGCCATCCGGTCACCCGAGTCTGGCAAGATTAAACACAGTAACACAGTAATGGTCGTTCCAACGCGCCCTAGCACAGAAGTCAACACGGGGTATCGATTTCAGGAGTTATTATGACCGGCCTTCATTTGCGGCCGAGAAACTGCGTCCCTACAGCTAGTCGACCGTCAAATCTTATTCGTGCCCGTCCAAAGCGAAAGGTCTGATCAATCGCTATGATTAGAAGCACGTGAACGCAATACAAACGCGGCATTTCGAAAGCGCTACGAGTGCGATATGACACTCCACTTTCAATTCTGCTTTCAGAGCTCCTGGCGCCTCAGTATCATCAGCTTGATCAACATTACTTCTTTGTATCCCAAAACAAGCTAGAATCAAGAGCTGAAGGAAAAGGAACGACCCTTACCTTGTAAGAATCGGTCAACAACAGAGCATTATCAGAACCGCCGGCTGGAAAGGCCGCCATCTTGCACGCTACTGGTGTGACGTCATAGCAACCCTTCTTGCCGTGCTCTCCTGCGCCACTGAAACGAAACAAGGACTTCGGGTAATCACTTGGCATCAACCGCATGAAAGAAACCTGTTTGCAGTCGCGCTATTTCGCAACATTTAGCCAGTGAAAAGCCAGCACTGACCGTAAAAAGCCCAAAATACCGCAGTCGGCATTAGGCTGACGGCTGGCACTTTGATCAGTTAAAAGCCGCCACTAAGTGGCGCGGCCAGACTTTCACTGCCTCAGTATGAGTCAGTTCGGTTGGCCTTATCTAGCTAGTACGTTGCTGCCCGATTTGAAGCCCCAATCAGAACTGAATCTGTTAAAATGTCTCAAGCAGCGTTTATTGACGGATGAGTATCAAAACCGTATTGGCACGACTCAGTGACACTTGACCGCCCACCAAAACCGTAAAACTCAGTTCAGTCAATCAGTTCAAACGACTCGGACTTTATTGCGGTGTCCACTGATCAAGAACAAATTTGTTTCAAGTTTGACCAGGGGCACGAATAAATAAAGTAAAGGGTTAATATTTAAACTTGTGATAAGATGTGTTCACTACGCACACCATATGTGATGGCCTGTGGTGCCGGCCGGCCGTATACACATGATAGACACAGGTCAATGTTTTGTCAGATCAAGTGTATTTCGAGCATGTTTCGCATTCATTGCCGGGACTGCTCTCATCAGCGTACCAACCCGTATATATTTGGTAATGGTGTTCATTTCGTCATTATTTAAGTTCGCTTTACAGCTTCTTAATGACGGGTGACGTTCATTTCGTCTTATGGGGGGGGGGGGGGGGGAGGGGAAGAAGCACCGGCTGGCGTAGATGTGCTCAATCTCTCCGCGTTTTGTGTTTACGCGCGCCTGCCGGCATTAGTTGCTCAATGTGTGCGGTTGCGGCTCGCGTACCCCTTCCTTCCACGGGGTACTGCCGACTGGAACTGAGACGGCCTTCACGCTCCCTCTTTCGGGCGCGCGAGCGCCCCATGTCCCAGGGCCAATGGGATGGCGTGTGTCTTCTGGCTCTCTGTCCGGTGTGATCTGGTTGGCTGATTTCTCCCCTCGGCGCGCGTCTGTTTCCCTGGTTTCCTCTGATTGTGGTTCGTACGTTGATTCCTGCCTGTTCCATGCTCCAGTGTGTCCGTGTGTGGTACTTGGCGTCCGCCCGTTGATCTCCGTCTCTTGGTCCTTTTTCTTCCCGATTGTTCCTCCTTGAATAAATCGTCTGGTATACCCTAGTGGGTTTCCCCTTTGTGCGTTTGTCTGTTTATTTGTTTGTTCGTTTGTTTGGATCCAGGAGCGACTTGTGGGTGCGTTCCTGTTTATGTGGTATGTGTGTGCCTATCATCCAATGTTGATAGCCCATCACACTCCTCCGTCTGATACAGTCAGACCGTATCATCCCGGCGTTTGTTTGTTTATTTGTTTGTTCGTTTGTTTGGGTGCAGGAGCGACTTGTGGATGCGTCCCTGTTTATGTGGTATGTGTGTGTCTATCATCCAAAGTTGATAGCCCATCACACTCCTCCGTCTGATACAGTCAGACCGTATCATCCCGGCGTTTGTTTATTTGTTTGTTCGTTTGTTTGGGTGCAGGAGCGACTTGTGGATGCGTCCCTGTTTATGTGGTATGTGTGTGTCTATCATCCAAAGTTGATAGCCCATCACACTCCTCCGTCTGATACAGTCAGACCGTATCATCCCGGCGTTTGTTTGTTTATTTGTTTGTTCGTTTGTTTGGGTGCAGGAGCGACTTGTGGATGCGTCCCTGTTTATGTGGTATGTGTGTGTCTATCATCCAAAGTTGATAGCCCATCACACTCCTCCGTCTGATACAGTCAGACCGTATCATCCCGGCGTTTGTTTATTTGTTTGTTCGTTTGTTTGGGTGCAGGAGCGACTTGTGGATGCGTCCCTGTTTATGTGGTATGTGTGTGTCTATCATCCAAAGTTGATAGCCCATCACACTCCTCCGTCTGATACAGTCAGACCGTATCATCCCGGCGTTTGTTTATTTGTTTGTTCGTTTGTTTGGGTGCAGGAGCGACTTGTGGATGCGTCCCTGTTTATGTGGTATGTGTGTGTCTATCATCCAAAGTTGATAGCCCATCACACTCCTCCGTCTGATACAGTCAGACCGTATCATCCCGGCGTTTGTTATTCCAATACCCGGTCTTTGACCTCGGGGCTGGTGGGGCTGGTCGGTGCACGTGTGTGGTTACGTGTTCCCGGTAGTTGAAGCGGGGGGGGGGGGGGGGGGGGCGGTATTGTCGGTTACACCATTCGTTTGGTGTCTAGACGTCCCTGTTTTTGGATGGCGACGCTTTGTCTGCCTTGGTGTCCTCTTGGACCTTCTTTTCTTGGTCCGTTTTCGTGTCTTCCGTCTCTGTCAGGGCTTTCACGCGTATTCGCGTTCGCTTTGACGTTTTCGTTCGTCAGTGTTGGGCCCGGGTTCGCTCCGAGTCTGATGTCGGGGGGGTGGGGGTGGGGGGGTTGCCGTTTCATTTCGTTGTGTGTGTGTGTGTGTGTGTGTGTGTGTGTGTGTGTGTGTGCGTGCGTGCGTGTGTGTGTGTGCGTGTGTGTGTGTGTGTGTGTGTGTGTGTGTGTGTTGAGAGTTTACACCCGTATTCACTTGTATTGTGGTGCCGGGTTGTGGTTGCTTTGGGTATAGGAGCGACTTGTGGCTGCGTTCCTATTTATTTGGTATGTGTGTGCCTATCATGCAAGGTTGATAGGTCAAGAACACACTCCTCCGTTCGACACAGTCAGGACCGTATCATCCCGGCGTTCGTTTGTTTGTTTGTTTGTTTGTTCGTTTGTTTGGGTACAGGCACGACTTGTGGCTGCGTTCCTGTTTATATGGTATGTGTGTACCTATCATGCAAGATTGATAGGCCAAGGACACACTCCTCCGTCTGATACAGTCAGACCGTATCATCCCGGCGTTCATTTATTTGTTTGTTCGTTTGTTTGGGTAAAGGAACGACTTGTGGCTGCGTCCCTTTTTAGGTGGTATGTGTGTGCCTATCATACGGGGTTGATAGGTCAGTAACACACTCCTCCGTCTGATACAGTTAGACCGTATCATACCGGCGTTCGTTGTTTGTTCGTTCGTATTGTTTGTTTGTTTGGGTAAAGGAGCGACTTGTGGGTGCGTTCCTTTTTGTGTGGTATGTGTGTGTCTGTCCTTGAGGGTGGACAGATTGCTTACACACTCCTCCGTCTGATACAGTCAGACCGTATCATACCGGCGTAAATTTGTTTATTTGTTTGGGTAGAGGACCTGTGTCTTAGTGTTTTGACCAGCCAGGCACAGTCCATCGCATGATAGCGATCAGAAGAGTCCGACCTGAAAGCGGAAGAACACGGTTTGGGCTAGACCCCTATCAGACTGTGTGATAAGATGTGTCACTACGCACACCATATGTGATGGCCTGTGGTGCCGGCCGGCCGTATACACATGATAGACACAGGTCAATGTTTTGTCAGATCAAGTGTATTTCGAGCATGTTTCGCATTCATTGCCGGGACTGCTCTCGATCAGCGTACCAACCCGTATATATTTGTTAATGGTGTTCATTTCGTCATTATTTAAGTTCGCTTTACAGCTTCTTAATGACGGGTGACGTTCATTTCGTCTTATGGGGGGGGGGGGGGGTAGGGGAAGAAGCACGGCTGGCGTAGATGTGCTCAATCTCTCCGCGTTTTGTGTTTACGCGCGCCTGCCGGCATTAGTTGCTCAATGTGTGCGGTTGCGGCTCGCGTACCCCTTCCTTCCACGGGGTACTGCCGACTGGAACTGAGACGGCCTTCACGCTCCCTCTTTCGGGCGCGCGAGCGCCCCATGTCCAGGGCCAATGGGATGGCGTGTGTCTTCTGGCTCTCTGTCCGGTGTGATCTGGTTGGCTGATTTCTCCCCTCGGCGCGCGTCTGTTTCCCTGGTTCCTCTGAGTGTGGTTTGTGCGTTGAATCCTGCCTGTTCCATGCTCCAGTGTGTCCGTGTGTGGTACTTGGCGTCCGCCCGTTGATCTCCGTCTCTTGGTCCTTTTTCTTCCCGATTGTTCCTCCTTGAATAAATCGTCTGGTATACCCTAGTGGGTTTCCCCTTTGTGCGTTTGTCTGTTTATTTGTTTGTTCGTTTGTTTGGATCCAGGAGCGACTTGTGGGTGCGTTCCTGTTTATGTGGTATGTGTGTGCCTATCATCCAATGTGATAGCCCATCACACTCCTCCGTCTGATACAGTCAGACCGTATCATCCCGGCGTTTGTTTGTTTATTTGTTTGTTCGTTTTGTTTGGGTGCAGGAGCGACTTGTGGATGCGTCCCTGTTTATGTGGTATGTGTGTGTCTATCATCCAAAGTTAGATAGGCCCATCAAACTCCTCCGTCTGATACAGTCAGACCGTATCATCCCGGCGTTTGTTTATTTGTTTGTTCGTTTGTTTGGGTGCAGGAGCGACTTGTGGATGCGTCCCTTGTTTATGTGGGTATGTGTGTGTCTATCATCCAAAGTTGATAGCCCATCACACTCCTCCGTCTGATACAGTCAGACCGTATCATCCCGGCGTTTGTTTGTTTATTTGTTTGTTCGTTTGTTTGGGTGCAGGAGCGACTTGTGGATGCGTCCCTGTTTATGTGGTATGTGTGTGTCTATCATCCAAAGTTGATAGCCCATCACACTCCTCCGTCTGATACAGTCAGACCGTATCATCCCGGCGTTTGTTTATTTGTTTGTTCGTTTGTTTGGGTGCAGGAGCGACTTGTGGATGCGTCCCTGTTTATGTGGTATGTGTGTGTCTATCATCCAAAGTTGATAGCCCATCACACTCCTCCGTCTGATACAGTCAGACCGTATCATCCCGGCGTTTGTTTATTTGTTTGTTCGTTTGTTTGGGTGCAGGAGCGACTTGTGGATGCGTCCCTGTTTATGTGGTATGTGTGTGTCTATCATCCAAAGTTGATAGCCCATCACACTCCTCCGTCTGATACAGTCAGACCGTATCATCCCGGCGTTTGTTATTCCAATACCCGGTCTTTGACCTCGGGGCTGGTGGGGCTGGTCGGTGCACGTGTGTGGTTACGTGTTCCCGGTAGTTGAAGCGGGGGGGGGGGGGGGGGGCGGTATTGTCGGTTACACCATTCGTTGGTGTCTAGACGTCCCTGTTTTTGGATGGCGACGCTTTGTCTGCCTTGGTGTCCTCTTGGACCTTCTTTCTTGGTCCGTTTTCGTGTCTTCCGTCTCTGTCAGGGCTTTCACGCGTATTCGCGTTCGCTTTGACGTTTTCGTTCGTCAGTGTTGGGCCCGGTTCGCTCCGAGTCTGATGTCGGGGGGTGGGGGGTGGGGGGTTGCCGTTCATTTCGTTGTGTGTGTGTGTGTGTGTGTGTGTGTGTGTGTGTGTGTGTGCGTGCGTGTGTGTGTGTGTGCGTGTGTGTGTGTGTGTGTGTGTGTGTGTGTGTTGAGAGTTTACCCGTATTCACTTGTATTGTGGTGCCGGGTTGTGGTTGCTTTGGGTATAGGAGCGACTTGTGGCTGCGTTCCTATTTATTTGGTATGTGTGTGCCTATCATGCAAGGTTGATAGGTCAAGAACACACTCCTCCGTTCGACACAGTGTGATAAGATGTGTTCACTACGCACACCATATGTGATGGCCTGTGGTGCCGGCCGGCCGTATACACATGATAGACACAGGTCAATGTTTTGTCAGATCAAGTGTATTTCGAGCATGTTTCGCATTCATTGCCGGGACTGCTCTCATCAGCGTACCAACCCGTATATATTTGGTAATGGTGTTTATTTCGTCATTATTTAAGTTCGCTTTACAGCTTCTTAATGACGGGTGACGTTCATTTCGTCTTATGGGGGGGGGGGGGGGGGTAGGGGAAGAAGCAACGGCTGGCGTAGATGTGCTCAATCTCTCCGCGTTTTGTGTTTACGCGCGCCTGCCGGCATTAGTTGCTCAATGTGTGCGGTTGCGGCTCGCGTACCCCTTCCTTCCACGGGGTACTGCCGACTGGAACTGAGACGGCCTTCACGCTCCCTCTTTCGGGCGCGCGAGCGCCCCATGTCCAGGGCCAATGGGATGGCGTGTGTCTTCTGGCTCTCTGTCCGGTGTGATCTGGTTGGCTGATTTCTCCCCTCGGCGCGCGTCTGTTTCCCTGGTCTCCTCTGAGTGTGGTTTGTGCGTTGAATCCTGCCTGTTCCATGCTCCAGTGTGTCCGTGTGTGGTACTTGGCGTCCGCCCGTTGATCTCCGTCTCTTGGTCCTTTTTCTTCCCGATTGTTCCTCCTTGAATAAATCGTCTGGTATACCCTAGTGGGTTTCCCCTTTGTGCGTTTGTCTGTTTATTTGTTTGTTCGTTTGTTTGGATACAGGAGCGACTTGTGGGTGCGTTCCTGTTTATGTGGTATGTGTGTGCCTATCATCCAATGTTGATAGCCCATCACACTCCTCCGTCTGATACAGTCAGACCGTATCATCCCGGCGTTGTTTGTTTATTTGTTTGTTCGTTTGTTTGGGTGCAGGAGCGACTTGTGAATGCGTCCCTGTTTATGTGGTATGTGTGTGTCTATCATCCAAAGTTGATAGCCCATCACACTCCTCCGTCTGATACAGTCAGACCGTATCATCCCGTTTGTTTGTTTATTTGTTTGTTCGTTTGTTTGGGTGCAGGAGCGACTTGTGGATGCGTCCCTGTTTATGTGGTATGTGTGTGTCTATCATCCAAAGTTGATAGCCCATCACACTCCTCCGTCTGATACAGTCAGACCGTATCATCCCGGCGTTTGTTTATTTGTTTGTTCGTTTGTTTGGGTGCAGGAGCGACTTGTGGATGCGTCCCTGTTTATGTGGTATGTGTGTGTCTATCATCCAAAGTTGATAGCCCATCACACTCCTCCGTCTGATACAGTCAGACCGTATCATCCCGGCGTTTGTTTATTTGTTTGTTCGTTTGTTTGGGTGCAGGAGCGACTTGTGGATGCGTCCCTGTTTATGTGGTATGTGTGTGTCTATCATCCAAAGTTGATAGCCCATCACACTCCTCCGTCTGATACAGTCAGACCGTATCATCCCGGCGTTTGTTTATTTGTTTGTTCGTTTGTTTGGGTGCAGGAGCGACTTGTGGATGCGTCCCTGTTTATGTGGTATGTGTGTGTCTATCATCCAAAGTTGATAGCCCATCACACTCTTCCGTCTGATACAGTCAGACCGTATCATCCCGGCGTTTGTTATTCCAATACCCGGTCTTTGACCTCGGGGCTGGTGGGGCTGGTCGGTGCACGTGTGTGGTTACGTGTTCCCGGTAGTTGAAGCGGGGGGGGGGGGGGGGGGGGGCGGTATTGTCGGTTACACCATTCGTTGGTGTCTAGACGTCCCTGTTTTTGGATGGCGACGCTTTGTCTGCCTTGGTGTCCTCTTGGACCTTCTTTCTTGGTCCGTTTTCGTGTCTTCTGTCTCTGTCAGGGCTTTCACGTGTATTCGCGTTCGCTTTGACGTTTTCGTTCGTCAGTGTTGGGCCCGGTTCGCTCCGAGTCTGATGTCGGGGGGTGGGGGGTGGGGGGTTGCCGTTCATTTCGTTGTGTGTGTGTGTGTGTGTGTGTGTGTGTGTGTGTGTGTGTGCGTGTGTGTGTGTGTGTGTGTGTGTGTGTGTGTGTGTGTGTGTGGTGTTGAGAGTTTACCCGTATTCACTTGTATTGTGGTGCCGGGTTGTGGTTGCTTTGGGTATAGGAGCGACTTGTGGCTGCGTTCCTATTTATTTGGTATGTGTGTGCCTATCATGCAAGGTTGATAGGTCAAGAACACACTCCTCCGTTCGACACAGTCAGACCGTATCATCCCGGCGTTCGTTTGTTTGTTTGTTTGTTTGTTCGTTTGTTTGGGTACAGGCACGACTTGTGGCTGCGTTCCTGTTTATTTGGTATGTGTGTACCTATCATGCAAGATTGATAGGCCAAGGACACACTCCTCCGTCTGATACAGTTAGACCGTATCATCCCGGCGTTCATTTATTTGTTTGTTCGTTTGTTTGGGTAAAGGAACGACTTGTGGCTGCGTCCCTTTTTAGGTGGTATGTGTGTGCCTATCATAGTAGGTTGATAGGTCAGTAACACACTCCTCCGTCCGACACAGTCAGACTGTGTCATACCGGCGTTCGTTTGTTTGTTCGTTCGTTCGTTTGTTTGTTTGGGTAAAGGAGCGACTTGTGGGTGCGTTCCTTTTTGTGTGGTATGTGTGTGTCTGTCCTTGAGGGTGGACAGATTGCTTACACACTCCTCCGTCTGATACAGTCAGACCGTATCATACCGGCGTAAATTTGTTTATTTGTTTGGGTAGAGGACCTGTGTCTTAGTGTTTTGACCAGCCAGGCACAGTCCATCGCATGATAGCGGATCAGAAGAGTCCGACCTGAAAGCGGAAGAACACGGTTGGGGCTAGACCCCTATCAGACGTGTGATAAGATGTGTTCACTACGCACACCATATGTGATGGCCTGTGGTGCCGGCCGGCCGTATACACATGATAGACACAGGTCAATGTTTTGTCAGATCAAGTGTATTTCGAGCAAGTTTTGCATTCATTGCCGGGACTGCTCTCATCAGCGTACCAACCCGTATAGATTTGGTAATGGTGTTCATTTCGTCATTATTTAAGTTCGCTTTACAGCTTCTTAATGACGGGTGACGTTCATTTCGTCTTATGGGGGGGGGGGGGGGGGGGGGGGGGGGAAGGCTGGCGTGGATGTGCTCAATCTCTCCGCGTTTTGTGTTTACGCGCGCCTGCCGGCATTAGTTGCTCAATGTGTGCGGTTGCGGCTCGCGTACCCCTTCCTTCCACGGGGTACTGCCGACTGGAACTGAGACGGCCTTCACGCTCCCTCTTTCGGGCGCGCGAGCGCCCCATGTCCAGGGCCAATGGGATGGCGTGTGTCTTCTGGCTCTCTGTCCGGTGTGATCTGGTTGGCTGATTTCTCCCCTCGGCGCGCGTCTGTTTCCCTGGTCTCTCTGAGTGTGGTTTGTGCGTTGAATCCTGCCTGTTCCATGCTCCAGTGTGTCCGTGTGTGGTACTTGGCGTCCGCCCGTTGATCTCCGTCTCTTGGTCCTTTTTCTTCCCGATTGTTCCTCCTTGAATAAATCGTCTGGTATACCCTAGTGGGTTTCCCCTTTGTGCGTTTGTCTGTTTATTTGTTTGTTCGTTTGTTTGGATACAGGAGCGACTTGTGGGTGCGTTCCTGTTTATGTGGTATGTGTGTGCCTATCATCCAATGTTGATAGCCCATCACACTCCTCCGTCTGATACAGTCAGACCGTATCATCCCGGCGTTTGTTTGTTTATTTGTTTGTTCGTTTGTTTGGGTGCAGGAGCGACTTGTGGATGCGTCCCTGTTTATGTGGTATGTGTGTGTCTATCATCCAAAGTTGATAGCCCATCACACTCCTCCGTCTGATACAGTCAGACCGTATCATCCCGGCGTTTGTTTGTTTATTTGTTTGTTCGTTTGTTTGGGTGCAGGAGCGACTTGTGGATGCGTCCCTGTTTATGTGGTATGTGTGTGTCTATCATCCAAAGTTGATAGCCCATCACACTCCTCCGTCTGATACAGTCAGACCGTATCATCCCGGCGTTTGTTTATTTGTTTGTTCGTTTGTTTGGGTGCAGGAGCGACTTGTGGATGCGTCCCTGTTTATGTGGTATGTGTGTGTCTATCATCCAAAGTTGATAGCCCATCACACTCCTCCGTCTGATACAGTCAGACCGTATCATCCCGGCGTTTGTTTATTTGTTTGTTCGTTTGTTTGGGTGCAGGAGCGACTTGTGGATGCGTCCCTGTTTATGTGGTATGTGTGTGTCTATCATCCAAAGTTGATAGCCCATCACACTCCTCCGTCTGATACAGTCAGACCGTATCATCCCGGCGTTTGTTTATTTGTTTGTTCGTTTGTTTGGGTGCAGGAGCGACTTGTGGATGCGTCCCTGTTTATGTGGTATGTGTGTGTCTATCATCCAAAGTTGATAGCCCATCACACTCTCCGTCTGATACAGTCAGACCGTATCATCCCGGCGTTTGTTATTCCAATACCCGGTCTTTGACCTCGGGGCTGGTGGGGCTGGTCGGTGCACGTGTGTGGTTACGTGTTCCCGGTAGTTGAAGGGGGGGGGGGGGGGGGGGGCGGTATTGTCGGTTACACCATTCGTTGGTGTCTAGACGTCCCTGTTTTTGGATGGCGACGCTTTGTCTGCCTTGGTGTCCTCTTGGACCTTCTTTCTTGGTCCGTTTTCGTGTCTTCCGTCTCTGTCAGGGCTTTCACGCGTATTCGCGTTCGCTTTGACGTTTTCGTTCGTCAGTGTTGGGCCCGGTTCGCTCCGAGTCTGATGTCGGGGGGTGGGGGGTGGGGGGTTGCCGTTCATTTCGTTGTGTGTGTGTGTGTGTGTGTGTGTGGTGTGTGTGTGTGTGTGCGTGTGTGTGTGTGTGTGTGTGTGTGTGTGTGTGTGTGTGTGTGTGTGTGTGTGTTGAGAGTTTACCCGTATTCACTTGTATTGTGGTGCCGGGTTGTGGTTGCTTTGGGTATAGGAGCGACTTGTGGCTGCGTTCCTATTTATTTGGTATGTGTGTGCCTATCATGCAAGGTTGATAGGTCAAGAACACACTCCTCCGTTCGACACAGTCAGACCGTATCATCCCGGCGTTCGTTTGTTTGTTTGTTTGTTTGTTCGTTTGTTTGGGTACAGGCACGACTTGTGGCTGCGTTCCTGTTTATTTGGTATGTGTGTACCTATCATGCAAGATTGATAGGCCAAGGACACACTCCTCCGTCTGATACAGTTAGACCGTATCATCCCGGCGTTCATTTATTTGTTTGTTCGTTTGTTTGGGTAAAGGAACGACTTGTGGCTGCGTCCCTTTTTAGGTGGTATGTGTGTGCCTATCATAGTAGGTTGATAGGTCAGTAACACACTCCTCCGTCCGACACAGTCAGACTGTGTCATACCGGCGTTCGTTTGTTTGTTCGTTCGTTCGTTTGTTTGTTTGGGTAAAGGAGCGACTTGTGGGTGCGTTCCTTTTTGTGTGGTATGTGTGTGTCTGTCCTTGAGGGTGGACAGATTGCTTACACACTCCTCCGTCTGATACAGTCAGACCGTATCATACCGGCGTAAATTTGTTTATTTGTTTGGGTAGAGGACCTGTGTCTTAGTGTTTTGACCAGCCAGGCACAGTCCATCGCATGATAGCGGATCAGAAGAGTCCGACCTGAAAGCGGAAGAACACGGTTGGGGCTAGACCCCTATCAGACGTGTGATAAGATGTGTTCACTACGCACACCATATGTGATGGCCTGTGGTGCCGGCCGGCCGTATACACATGATAGACACAGGTCAATGTTTTGTCAGATCAAGTGTATTTCGAGCATGTTTCGCATTCATTGCCGGGACTGCTCTCATCAGCGTACCAACCCGTATATATTTGGTAATGGTGTTCATTTCGTCATTATTTAAGTTCGCTTTACAGCTTCTTAATGACGGGTGACGTTCATTTCGTCTTATGGGGGGGGGGGGGGGGGTAGGGGAAGAAGCACGGCTGGCGTAGATGTGCTCAATCTCTCCGCGTTTTGTGTTTACGCGCGCCTGCCGGCATTAGTTGCTCAATGTGTGCGGTTGCGGCTCGCGTACCCCTTCCTTCCACGGGGTACTGCCGACTGGAACTGAGACGGCCTTCACGCTCCCTCTTTCGGGCGCGCGAGCGCCCCATGTCCAGGGCCAATGGGATGGCGTGTGTCTTCTGGCTCTCTGTCCGGTGTGATCTGGTTGGCTGATTTCTCCCCTCGGCGCGCGTCTGTTTCCCTGGTCTCCTCTGAGTGTGGTTTGTGCGTTGAATCCTGCCTGTTCCATGCTCCAGTGTGTCCGTGTGTGGTACTTGGCGTCCGCCCGTTGATCTCCGTCTCTTGGTCCTTTTTCTTCCCGATTGTTCCTCCTTGAATAAATCGTCTGGTATACCCTAGTGGGTTTCCCCTTTGTGCGTTTGTCTGTTTATTTGTTTGTTCGTTTGTTTGGATACAGGAGCGACTTGTGGGTGCGTTCCTGTTTATGTGGTATGTGTGTGCCTATCATCCAATGTTGATAGCCCATCACACTCCTCCGTCTGATACAGTCAGACCGTATCATCCCGGCGTTTGTTTGTTTATTTGTTTGTTCGTTTGTTTGGGTGCAGGAGCGACTTGTGATGCGTCCCTGTTTATGTGGTATGTGTGTGTCTATCATCCAAAGTTGATAGCCCATCACACTCCTCCGTCTGATACAGTCAGACCGTATCATCCCGGCGTTTGTTTGTTTATTTGTTTGTTCGTTTGTTTGGGTGCAGGAGCGACTTGTGGATGCGTCCCTGTTTATGTGGTATGTGTGTGTCTATCATCCAAAGTTGATAGCCCATCACACTCCTCCGTCTGATACAGTCAGACCGTATCATCCCGGCGTTTGTTTATTTGTTTGTTCGTTTGTTTGGGTGCAGGAGCGACTTGTGGATGCGTCCCTGTTTATGTGGTATGTGTGTGTCTATCATCCAAAGTTGATAGCCCATCACACTCCTCCGTCTGATACAGTCAGACCGTATCATCCCGGCGTTTGTTTATTTGTTTGTTCGTTTGTTTGGGTGCAGGAGCGACTTGTGGATGCGTCCCTGTTTATGTGGTATGTGTGTGTCTATCATCCAAAGTTGATAGCCCATCACACTCCTCCGTCTGATACAGTCAGACCGTATCATCCCGGCGTTTGTTTATTTGTTTGTTCGTTTGTTTGGGTGCAGGAGCGACTTGTGGATGCGTCCCTGTTTATGTGGTATGTGTGTGTCTATCATCCAAAGTTGATAGCCCATCACACTCTCCGTCTGATACAGTCAGACCGTATCATCCCGGCGTTTGTTATTCCAATACCCGGTCTTTGACCTCGGGGCTGGTGGGGCTGGTCGGTGCACGTGTGTGGTTACGTGTTCCCGGTAGTTGAAGCGGGGGGGGGGGGGGGGGGCGGTATTGTCGGTTACACCATTCGTTGGTGTCTAGACGTCCCTGTTTTTGGATGGCGACGCTTTGTCTGCCTTGGTGTCCTCTTGGACCTTCTTTCTTGGTCCGTTTTCGTGTCTTCGTCTCTGTCAGGGCTTTCACGCGTATTCGCGTTCGCTTTGACGTTTTCGTTCGTCAGTGTTGGGCCCGGTTCGCTCCGAGTCTGATGTCGGGGGGTGGGGGGTGGGGGGTTGCCGTTCATTTCGTTGTGTGTGTGTGTGTGTGTGTGTGTGTGTGTGTGCGTGCGTGTGTGTGTGTGTGTGTGTGTGTGTGTGTGTGTGTGTGTGTGTGTGTGTGTGTTGAGAGTTTACCCGTATTCACTTGTATTGTGGTGCCGGGTTGTGGTTGCTTTGGGTATAGGAGCGACTTGTGGCTGCGTTCCTATTTATTTGGTATGTGTGTGCCTATCATGCAAGGTTGATAGGTCAAGAACACACTCCTCCGTTCGACACAGTCAGACCGTATCATCCCGGCGTTCGTTTGTTTGTTTGTTTGTTTGTTCGTTTGTTTGGGTACAGGCACGACTTGTGGCTGCGTTCCTGTTTATTTGGTATGTGTGTACCTATCATGCAAGATTGATAGGCCAAGGACACACTCCTCCGTCTGATACAGTTAGACCGTATCATCCCGGCGTTCATTTATTTGTTTGTTCGTTTGTTTGGGTAAAGGAACGACTTGTGGCTGCGTCCCTTTTTAGGTGGTATGTGTGTGCCTATCATAGTAGGTTGATAGGTCAGTAACACACTCCTCCGTCCGACACAGTCAGACTGTGTCATACCGGCGTTCGTTTGTTTGTTCGTTCGTTCGTTTGTTTGTTTGGGTAAAGGAGCGACTTGTGGGTGCGTTCCTTTTTGTGTGGTATGTGTGTGTCTGTCCTTGAGGGTGGACAGATTGCTTACACACTCCTCCGTCTGATACAGTCAGACCGTATCATACCGGCGTAAATTTGTTTATTTGTTTGGGTAGAGGACCTGTGTCTTAGTGTTTTGACCAGCCAGGCACAGTCCATCGCATGATAGCGGATCAGAAGAGTCCGACCTGAAAGCGGAAGAACACGGTTGGGGCTAGACCCCTATCAGACGTGTGATAAGATGTGTTCACTACGCACACCATATGTGATGGCCTGTGGTGCCGGCCGGCCGTGTGATAAGAGTGTTCACTACGCACACCATATGTGATGGCCTGTGGTGCCGGCCGGCCGTATACACATGATAGACACAGGTCAATGTTTTGTCAGATCAAGTGTATTTCGAGCATGTTTCGCATTCATTGCCGGGACTGCTCTCATCAGCGTACCAACCCGTATATATTTGGTAATAGTGTTCATTTCGTCATTATTTAAGTTCGCTTTACAGCTTCTTAATGACGGGTGACGTTCATTTCGTCTTATGGGGGGGGGGGGGGGGGCGGTAGGGGAAGAAGCAGCGGCTGGCGTAGATGTGCTCAATCTCTCCGCGTTTTGTGTTTACGCGCGCCTGCCGGCATTAGTTGCTCAATGTGTGCGGTTGCGGCTCGCGTACCCCTTCCTTCCACGGGGTACTGCCGACTGGAACTGAGACGGCCTTCACGCTCCCTCTTTCGGGCGCGCGAGCGCCCCATGTCCAGGGCCAATGGGATGGCGTGTGTCTTCTGGCTCTCTGTCCGGTGTGATCTGGTTGGCTGATTTCTCCCCTCGGCGCGCGTCTGTTTCCCTGGTCTCCTCTGAGTGTGGTTTGTGCGTTGAATCCTGCCTGTTCCATGCTCCAGTGTGTCCGTGTGTGGTACTTGGCGTCCGCCCGTTGATCTCCGTCTCTTGGTCCTTTTTCTTCCCGATTGTTCCTCCTTGAATAAATCGTCTGGTATACCCTAGTGGGTTTCCCCTTTGTGCGTTTGTCTGTTTATTTGTTTGTTCGTTTGTTTGGATACAGGAGCGACTTGTGGGTGCGTTCCTGTTTATGTGGTATGTGTGTGCCTATCATCCAAAGTTGATAGCCCATCACACTCCTCCGTCTGATACAGTCAGACCGTATCATCCCGGCGTTTGTTTGTTTATTTGTTTGTTCGTTTGTTTGGGTGCAGGAGCGACTTGTGGATGCGTCCCTGTTTATGTGGTATGTGTGTGTCTATCATCCAAAGTTGATAGCCCATCACACTCCTCCGTCTGATACAGTCAGACCGTATCATCCCGGCGTTTGTTTATTTGTTTGTTCGTTTGTTTGGGTGCAGGAGCGACTTGTGGATGCGTCCCTGTTTATGTGGTATGTGTGTGTCTATCATCCAAAGTTGATAGCCCATCACACTCCTCCGTCTGATACAGTCAGACCGTATCATCCCGGCGTTTGTTTATTTGTTTGTTCGTTTGTTTGGGTGCAGGAGCGACTGGTGGATGCGTCCCTGTTTATGTGGTATGTGTGTGTCTATCATCCAAAGTTGATAGCCCATCACACTCCTCCGTCTGATACAGTCAGACCGTATCATCCCGGCGTTTGTTTATTTGTTTGTTCGTTTGTTTGGGTGCAGGAGCGACTTGTGGATGCGTCCCTGTTTATGTGGTATGTGTGTGTCTATCATCCAAAGTTGATAGCCCATCACACTCCTCCGTCTGATACAGTCAGACCGTATCATCCCGGCGTTTGTTTATTTGTTTGTTCGTTTGTTTGGGTGCAGGAGCGACTTGTGGATGCGTCCCTGTTTATGTGGTATGTGTGTGTCTATCATCCAAAGTTGATAGCCCATCACACTCCTCCGTCTGATACAGTCAGACCGTATCATCCCGGCGTTTGTTATTCCAATACCCGGTCTTTGACCTCGGGGCTGGTGGGGCTGGTCGGTGCACGTGTGTGGTTACGTGTTCCCGGTAGTTGAAGCGGGGGGGGGGGGGGGGCGGTATTGTCGGTTACACCATTCGTTGGTGTCTGTGTGATAAGATGTGTTCACTACGCACACCATATGTGATGGCCTGTGGTGCCGGCCGGCCGTATACACATGATAGACACAGGTCAATGTGTGATAAGATGTGTTCACTACGCACACCATATGTGATGGCCTGTGGTGCCGGCCGGCCGTATACACATGATAGACACAGGTCAATGTTTTGTCAGATCAAGTGTATTTCGAGCATGTTTCGCATTCATTGCCGGACTGCTCTCATCAGCGTACCAACCCGTATATATTTGGTAATAGTGTTCATTTCGTCATTATTTAAGTTCGCTTACAGCTTCTTAATGACGGGTGACGTTCATTTCGTCTTATGGGGGGGGGGGGGGGGGGCGGTAGGGGAAGAAGCAGCGGCTGGCGTAGATGTGCTCAATCTCTCCGCGTTTTGTGTTTACGCGCGCCTGCCGGCATTAGTTGCTCAATGTGTGCGGTTGCGGCTCGCGTACCCTTCCTTCCACGGGGTACTGCCGACTGGAACTGAGACGGCCTTCACGCTCCCTCTTTCGGGCGCGCGAGCGCCCCATGTCCAGGGCCAATGGGATGGCGTGTGTCTTCTGGCTCTCTGTCCGGTGTGATCTGGTTGGCTGATTTCTCCCCTCGGCGCGCGTCTGTTTCCCTGGTCTCCTCTGAGTGTGGTTTGTGCGTTGAATCCTGCCTGTTCCATGCTCCAGTGTGTCCGTGTGTGGTACTTGGCGTCCGCCCGTTGATCTCCGTCTCTTGGTCCTTTTTCTTCCCGATTGTTCCTCCTTGAATAAATCGTCTGGTATACCCTAGTGGGTTTCCCCTTTGTGCGTTTGTCTGTTTATTTGTTTGTTCGTTTGTTTGGATACAGGAGCGACTTGTGGGTGCGTTCCTGTTTATGTGGTATGTGTGTGCCTATCATCCAAAGTTGATAGCCATCACACTCCTCCGTCTGATACAGTCAGACCGTATCATCCCGGCGTTTGTTTGTTTATTTGTTTGTTCGTTTGTTTGGGTGCAGGAGCGACTTGTGGATGCGTCCCTGTTTATGTGGTATGTGTGTGTCTATCATCCAAAGTTGATAGCCCATCACACTCCTCCGTCTGATACAGTCAGACCGTATCATCCCGGCGTTTGTTTATTTGTTTGTTCGTTTGTTTGGGTGCAGGAGCGACTTGTGGATGCGTCCCTGTTTATGTGGTATGTGTGTGTCTATCATCCAAAGTTGATAGCCATCACACTCCTCCGTCTGATACAGTCAGACCGTATCATCCCGGCGTTTGTTTATTGTTTGTTCGTTTGTTTGGGTGCAGGAGCGACTGGTGGATGCGTCCCTGTTTATGTGGTATGTGATAAGATGTGTTCACTACGCACACCATATGTGATGGCCTGTGGTGCCGGCCGGCCGTATACACATGATAGACACAGGTCAATGTTTTGTCAGATCAAGTGTATTTCGAGCATGTTTCTCATTCATTGCCGGGACTGCTCTCATCAGCGTACCAACCCGTATATATTTGGTAATGGTGTTCATTTCGTCATTATTTAAGTTCGCTTTACAGCTTCTTAATGACGGGTGACGTTCATTTCGTCTTATGGGGGGGGGGGGGGGTAGGGGAAGAAGCAACGGCTGGCGTAGATGTGCTCAATCTCTCCGCGTTTTGTGTTTACGCGCGCCTGCCGGCATTAGTTGCTCAATGTGTGCGGTTGCGGCTCGCGTACCCCTTCCTTCCACGGGGTACTGCCGACTGGAACTGAGACGGCCTTCACGCTCCCTCTTTCGGGCGCGCGAGCGCCCCATGTCCAGGGCCAATGGGATGGCGTGTGTCTTCTGGCTCTCTGTCCGGTGTGATCTGGTTGGCTGATTTCTCCCCTCGGCGCGCGTCTGTTTCCCTGGTCTCCTCTGAGTGTGGTTTGTGCGTTGAATCCTGCCTGTTCCATGCTCCAGTGTGTCCGTGTGTGGTACTTGGCGTCCGCCCGTTGATCTCCGTCTCTTGGTCCTTTTTCTTCCCGATTGTTCCTCCTTGAATAAATCGTATGGTATACCCTAGTGGGTTTCCCCTTTGTGCGTTTGTCTGTTTATTTGTTTGTTCGTTTGTTTGGATACAGGAGCGACTTGTGGGTGCGTTCCTGTTTATGTGGTATGTGTGTGCCTATCATCCAATGTTGATAGCCCATCACACTCCTCCGTCTGATACAGTCAGACCGTATCATCCCGGCGTTTGTTTGTTTATTGTTTGTTCGTTTGTTTGGGTGCAGGAGCGACTTGTGAATGCGTCCCTGTTATGTGGTATGTGTGTGTCTATCATCCAAAGTTGATAGCCCATCACACTCCTCCGTCTGATACAGTCAGACCGTATCATCCCGGCGTTTGTTTGTTTATTTGTTTGTTCGGATACAGGAGCGACTTGTGGCTGCGTCCCTGTTTATGTGGTATGTGTGTGTCTATCATCCAAAGTTGATAGCCCATCACACTCCTCCGTCTGATACAGTCAGACCGTATCATCCGGCGTTTGTTTATTTGTTTGTTCGTTTGTTTGGGTGCAGGAGCGACTTGTGGATGCGTCCCTGTTTATGTGGTATGTGTGTGTCTATCATCCAAAGTTGATAGCCCATCACACTCCTCCGTCTGATACAGTCAGACCGTATCATCCCGGCGTTTGTTTATTTGTTTGTTCGTTTGTTTGGGTGCAGGAGCGACTTGTGGATGCGTCCCTGTTTATGTGGTATGTGTGTGTCTATCATCCAAAGTTGATAGCCCATCACACTCCTCCGTCTGATACAGTCAGACCGTATCATCCCGGCGTTTGTTTATTTGTTTGTTCGTTTGTTTGGGTGCAGGAGCGACTTGTGGATGCGTCCCTGTTTATGTGGTATGTGTGTGTCTATCATCCAAAGTTGATAGCCCATCACACTCTTCCGTCTGATACAGTCAGACCGTATCATCCCGGCGTTTGTTATTCCAATACCCGGTCTTTGACCTCGGGGCTGGTGGGGCTGGTCGGTGCACGTGTGTGGTTACGTGTTCCCGGTAGTTGAAGCGGGGGGGGGGGGGGGGCGGTATTGTCGGTTACACCATTCGTTGGTGTCTAGACGTCCCTGTTTTTGGATGGCGACGCTTTGTCTGCCTTGGTGTCCTCTTGGACCTTCTTTCTGGTCCGTTTTCGTGTCTTCTGTCTCTGTCAGGGCTTTCACGTGTATTCGCGTTCGCTTTGACGTTTTCGTTCGTCAGTGTTGGGCCCGGTTCGCTCCGAGTCTGATGTCGGGGGGTGGGGGTGGGGGGTTGCCGTTCATTTCGTTGTGTGTGTGTGTGTGTGTGTGTGTGTGTGTGCGTGTGCGTGCGTGTGTGTGTGTGTGTGTGTGTGTGTGTGTGTGTGTGTGTGTGTGTGTGTGTGTGTGTGTGTTGAGAGTTTACCCGTATTCACTTGTATTGTGGTGCGGGTTGTGGTTGCTTTGGGTATAGGAGCGACTTGTGGCTGCGTTCCTATTTATTTGGTATGTGTGTGCCTATCATGCAAGGTTGATAGGTCAAGAACACACTCCTCCGTTCGACACAGTCAGACCGTATCATCCCGGCGTTCGTTTGTTTGTTTGTTTGTTTGTTCGTTTGTTTGGGTACAGGCACGACTTGTGGCTGCGTTCCTGTTTATTTGGTATGTGTGTACCTATCATGCAAGATTGATAGGCCAAGGACACACTCCTCCGTCTGATACAGTTAGACCGTATCATCCCGGCGTTCATTTATTTGTTTGTTCGTTTGTTTGGGTAAAGGAACGACTTGTGGCTGCGTCCCTTTTTAGGTGGTATGTGTGTGCCTATCATAGTAGGTTGATAGGTCAGTAACACACTCCTCCGTCCGACACAGTCAGACTGTGTCATACCGGCGTTCGTTTGTTTGTTCGTTCGTTCGTTTGTTTGTTTGGGTAAAGGAGCGACTTGTGGGTGCGTTCCTTTTGTGTGGTATGTGTGTGTCTGTCCTTGAGGGTGGACAGATTGCTTACACACTCCTCCGTCTGATACAGTCAGACCGTATCATACCGGCGTAAATTTGTTTATTTGTTTGGGTAGAGGACCTGGTCTTAGTGTTTTGACCAGCCAGGCACAGTCCATCGCATGATAGCGGATCAGAAGAGTCCGACCTGAAAGCGGAAGAACACGGTTGGGGCTAGACCCCTATCAGACGTGTGATAAGATGTGTTCACTACGCACACCATATGTGATGGCCTGTGGTGCCGGCCGGCCGGTTTAATCGCCGGTGCAGAAAACAGTGTTTTCTTGCTCAGTATAGTCCTCTACTGAGACCATTTGACTTTGAATGCATGTGTTTTGCAGGATGTTAAAGTGAGGGATGCAAATAACCTGAAATAAACCATAGGCAAATGTGTGTAAGAACAGAAAAACCCAAACACAGAATATTGATGTAAAGACGGAACGTCCCAACTTTACATACAGCATTTGGGTTTAATCGCCGGTGCGGAAGGCATTGTTTTCTGGCTAAGTGTAGTTCTCCACATAGGCCATTTTGGCCTTCAGTGTATGCCTTTTGCAGCGTATTGAAGTATGCGATGCAAATAACCTGAAATAACCCATAGGCAACAGGGTGTAATAAGAGATAAACCCAAACACAGAATTTTGATGTGAACACGGAACGTCCCAACTTTACATGCAGCATTTGGGTTTAATCGCCGGTGCAGAAAACAGTGTTTTATGGCTCAGTATAATCCTCTGCTGAGACCATTTGACTTTAAATGCATGTGTTTTGAAGGATATTAAAGTGTGCGATGCAAATAACCCGAAATAACCCATAGGCAAATGTGTGTGACAACAGGGAAATCAAAACACAAAATTTTGATGTAAACACGGGACGTGTGTAAAGTGTTTAAAAGTCACACAGTCGCACAAGTGCAAAATGGGGACATTTCCAAATTTTTGCAAACAATCAATTTTTTATACGTTTTTCAGGGCGTAGAACACGATTTTGCACTTAGTGCAATGTGGGAACGTTCCATCATACACCTCGGTTCCCTCTTTGGAGTTGAGATTTGTGTCTCAGTACCATTATTACACAAATGACACGTACACACACACACACACACACACACACACACACACACACACACACACTGGGAGACTGCATGTTACACACTCCCTCCCCTACACACGCCAAAAGAAACAATCGTGCACGCACAAATCTAAGCCCGAGCTCACATCCTTTCGACTAGCCCATAAACCACGCCCATCGCAAATCTCCCAAAGTTACCTCTCGACCTGCCCCTCCCATGTGCCCCTCGGCCATCCCATCTCTAACCCTGAACCCACCACCTAATTCACGCACGCAAACTTACGGGGGAGGCTATTATGGAGGGAACACGTACAGGTCTATTTTTAGACGGTTAGGGTTATGTCTAGGGTTAGGGTTAGTCTTATGGTTAGCCTTCGGGTTAGGCTTAGGGTTTGGACAGGGTTTGAACCCGCTATAGGGCGTTTCCGGAATCCCGTGACCTCAGTTGACATCCGTCTAAAAATAGACCTGTACGAGTTCCCTCCATAATAGCTTTCACCCAAACTTACCACTCTTTCTGTCCAAACAATGGCGCCTGCAAAACATGTGGCACGTGTCATCAGTTTCCCGCGTCATCAGTTTCCCGCATACTGAAAAACAGGTGACGTGTTCGTTTGCGTAGGATAATTATAGCCGTGACGAAATATGTTTATCTTCCCGACGTGTTTTTCAAGCAAAAATAAAAAAGTCTCTCCGACAGTGTTTAGAGTTCGGCTTATCTGTCAAAATCACGTTTGAGATATCCGTGTTTGAGTTAGCTATTTTTTGACAGAGTTTGGCTTATCCGAATTAGAAATAGTCTTACAAAGAGGGGGGTCTGGCGGGAAATTGGTTTTGGTTTCTGTTATCCGAGTTTTTTGCTTAAGCGTGTTTCGTTTAGGCGAGTGCGGCTGTATAACCGGTGACTGCAACTACTGCGCCGTCCGATATATCAGGAGAAAAGGGATCCTGGGGACGTGAAAACGTGTCCGGTCAAACCGATGTCCGGTGTAAGCGATGGCCGCTCTATCCGATGAGTTTTTAGTCATGTTCAAGAAGGCGCTCGGCCGGGAAATGATTTGCTATGCCGGTATAAACGGAGTCCGGTATAACCCATGGCCGCTATGAGTGGAGCATACTGTAGGTGTCATGCGTGTGGGGTTTCAGTTGTAACTGGTTCAGGGCAGTCTATCCATGACATCCACTAACACCGTCAAACCACAGGCCCACCTGAATTATCTACCTTTACGGACTGTAGAAAAGGACCAGGCTGGCAACGGAGGAGCAAGCCGACCAACTTTTGGTCGAAAAACAAAAGCCATTAAGGTTGTTCGTCCCTTTGCCAGCCTATGAATCCCCTGTTTGTGTACTTCACAGTACCCTGTTTGTGTACTTTACAGTGCCCTATTTGTGTACATTACAGTACCCTGTTTGTGTACTTCACAGTACCCTGTTTGTGTACATTACAGTACCCTGTTTGTGTACATTACAGTACCCTGTTTGTGTACTTTACAGTACCCTGTTTGTGTACATCACAGTACCCTGTTTGTGTACTTCACAGTGCCCTATTTGTGTATATTATAGTACCCTGTTTGTGTACTTCACAGTACCCTGTTTGTGTACTTCACAGTAGCCTGTTTGTGTACACCACAGTACCCTGTTTGTGTACATCACAGTACCCTATTTGTGTACATCACAGTACCCTGTTTGTGTACATCACAGTACCCTCTTTGCGTACATTTCAGTACCCTGTTTGTGTACATTACAGTACCATGTTTGTGTACACCACAGTACCCTGTTTGTATACATCACAGTACCCTGTTGGTGTACATTGCAGTACCCTGCTTGTGTACATTACAGTACCCTGTTTTTGTACATTACAGTACCCTGTTTGTGTACATTACAGTACCCTGTTTGGTACACGTACATTTATCCACCGTCTCCAGGCGGTACCAGCACTTCATGATTTCATGTTGTGATTTACTTCACACACAATTAATAATGTCAGCCTTTTGCACCTGACTGTATAATCGAACCAGCAAGCAAAAATAATCATACCGTACTAACTGTGCAAAAACAAAAACATTCGGAAGTCAGAACAGCAATATTCTGTTTTACGTTTGACTGGTAAGTTCTTATAATGATATGATCAGGTCCTAGACATGACCTGTACTACTTGAAATTAACAGTCAACGGTTTCGAGTCAAGTTACACTTTAAAGAAAACAAAAACAAAAGAAAAATCAGATTTCTTAGATCGTAGTGAAAACGGGATCTATTTGTAACCAACTCGTCATGTAACCATTTTGGCGTTTTAAATGAAAAACCAGCACGTTTCACGTGCTTTCTTTTGGTAGCCATAATTTTCATTGTTGTGGGCTTGAATAAAATTATGGAAAATGATGTTTCTTTGTTTTGTATTTTGTTGTTTTATTTGAGGGTGGTGTGTGTGTGGTGTGGTGTGTGTGTGTGTGTGTGTGTGTGTGTGTGTGTGTACGTTCTATCAACCACCTGCTAGTCAAAATCAAAGTCAAAAGTCAAAGGCAAATGTATTTTCAGATCCTCTAGGGGCAAAAAAAAGAAGGAAACATACATACCTTACAGCCACCTGCTGCATAATTTTTACACAAACGTTAACCACTGCGCTCACAAAGGAACAGTACTAATACAACATCACAGATTTACCACGCACGTCATCCATTACAAACAATATTAACAACAGACAAAACACTAAAAAGGGAAACAACTGAAAATTACAGAGAAAATCAATATACTGTCTGGCATTTTACAAAATCTGCTAATTTACAGATTTGCTAGTGATAAGACAAGAGGCTATATACCGAATCACGTCATTCGTTGACACTCAGGTTAGGGCGGGATATATTGGAAGTGCCTACCGGCAGTTTACAATCCTCCCTTTCTTGTTATTGTTTGGTTTTTTCATAAACATAATTTATAATCCGGTCAGGATTTCGGTATTATTTCAAGGAGATAAAGAAGACTCAGAACTTGGTCTGATGTTTGCCATGATCATGTGAATTATTCTCTTTAACCGTTTTTTTTCATCTGGTCATGCTTGCGTGTAAAGAACTATGAGAACAATCCACCGGTATGTACCTTTGTTTGACACACGCGTCTCCCTGTTCTGATCGATATTTAATTTTCACAGACAGCGATGTACAGTTGTCTCCCTTGCTCTATGAATGTTTTGGCCGCTGCTGCGTGACGTCACACGGTAATCGATGTTTACTTCCCCGGCCATCGAAAGAATTTGGGTTCGAATCCCCGGCGATTGGTTGAAGATAGTCCGTTACTTCATTTCGTCCGTTAAAAATGTCAGTTGTAGGACAGTTGGCCACAAACATGAGACAACGCGATTTTGTGCTTGTAATTCAGTCATGTACGGGAAAACGAGTAGGTGTCATGCGTGTGGGTTTTCAATAGTAACTGCTTCAGGACAGTCTATCCCTGACATCCACTAACACCGTCAAACCACAGGCCCACCTGAATTATTTCAAGTCAAGTCAAGTCAAAGTCAAGTCAACTCAAGTCTGGTTTATTTGTTCCAGAATTGAGAAAATCGCTTTGCAACACGCGTAGAACATACACATAAAACATAAAAGCATGCAAATAACACAATCATAATCACCGTATAAGAATGTATCCAATCACGTTAAAATAGTTAGTTGTGGTTTAAATTACGTTAAACTATCCTTGACTTAAGTAAGAATTACCGCTAATCACATAGCTAAGACCACTATATACAGTGGACGCCGGATATAAGCAACTCGGATATAAGAAAACTCGGTTATTGCCAACGAATTCTTTTCCCCCGGCCAAACTCTTCTTTATTATGTATTACAAAAACTCGGATACAAGAAACTCGCTTATAAGAAAACTCGGTTTTAGTAAAGCAAATTTCTTGTCCCGCTTGATACAAAAACTCGGATATAAGAAACCGAAAGTACATTTCCAAGAAAATTTCACTCATTGTAAGAAACCGAAAGTACATTTCCAAGAAAATTTCACTCATTCTAAGAAAACAGGTCAGGTCTGACGTCACTTAGGACAGGCACATGATGGCGCATGATTTTCTTTTCTTGAATTGGTTCTTTACCATTGTGTTCCGTGCAAACTTGAATGTTGGCAAGAAGAAAAAATACGAGATGCATTTTTGTTGTTCTATTGTTATATGTTGTTTTTATTATTATTTTGTTTTTTTGCCTGATTGGGAGCTTAGTCTCTCTCTCTCTCTCTCTCTCTCTCTCTCTGTATGTCTGTCTCTGTCTACAGGGCTTGCGTTAAGGAGAATAAAACTATCAGTATTAGACTAACTGTTGATCAATTCCTTTCTTTGACAATATACGTGGTCCATCTTTCCTCCATCCCCATTCCCCCTCCCAACAGAAAAAAAGCTAATTTGCAGCTTTTTTCAGCCAAATTAGACACGGAAAGCATCGCATATCATACTCTAATGGGACGAGTGTTTTATAGATCAAAAGTTGCACTTTTAATAATTATATCCTATAAATACAAGGGAATTCTCTCTCTCTCTCTCTCTCTCTCTCCCCTTAGTTCTTTTTTGTTTGTTTGTTTGGTTGGTTGGTTGGTTGGTTGGTTTGGTTTTTTTTTGTTTTGTTTTGTTTTTTCTTACCACATGACCGCCAGAGCTACAGTTGGGAAGCAAAAACAGTATTTTCATGTTCAAACAAGAAAATCTGACATTGAAGGACACAAGCGCACTGGTGTATATTAACTCTACACATATATATTCTGTGCAGGTCTTTAAGAGAAACCAGGTATTTCTTAATTTAATGCAAAACATACACGAACTGAGAAGAAAGAAATGTTTTAAACCTTTTTTTCACTGAACTCGGTTATAAGAAATATTTTTCAAAATACTTTCTTATATCCGACTTTCAGATATAAGAAAACTCGGATATAAGAAACCCAAAAATTCACCCCCCCTCGAGTTTCTTATAACCGGCGTATACTGTATATCACTCCATTCCAATTCCTATCACCCCTCCCACCGACGGACACACACACACACACACACACACGCGCGCGCGCGCGCGCGCGCGTTTAAGCTAATGGGTTCTGACGTGCATTCGCGCCCAGGCTAGCAACGGAGGAGCAAACCGGCCCACTTTTCGTCGACATACTAAAGTCATTAAAAATCCAGGCCATGAGTAGACCCTCACGCCAGTCAATGCGGAAATAAACGTTCTGTCCCCTGATATACGCCAGAATTAGACCGAGCAGCTGAAAGTCGTGTTATAGGAATTTTCTCTTGTGACAAGTTATCCTGGCCGCCTTAAAATAGAGAAAAAGCTCGTCTTGAGCGGTCCGCCATTACTTGCAGCCGTAATTCACCGGCCTTGGGTAGAAGGGTTAGACTACATGTACAAGAAAGATATAGAAGGCCTAACGGATAACGGTGTTCTTTTCCCCTCTGCACGGCCCTGTACTGACTGTACCCAAGTCATGTTATCCCTATCTATAGAAAAACTACATACTACTACTACTACTACTAATATGGGTACTTAATTGACGCCCTCCCTCTAGCGGGAGCTCAGAGCGCCTTACAATGAACACACACTCACTCACCCAGAAACACACACAACATGCCTCCACACATACATACATACACGAAACAAAATTCACTTGATGTGCACGCATAGTTTGTGCATTTGTCAATTCGGGAAACCGACTGAGTTTAATATGTGTCTGGACAACAAAATACCTCGAGGGCATTCCTTATCGCTGATTTTCTCTCTAACGTTGGTTGGGTTTTTTGTTTTTTTTTTTTGTTTTTTTTTTGTTTTTTTGTTTTTTTTTTTTGGGGGGGGGGGGAGATTTTTTTAAACTGATCTTGTTGACTATAGTAATCACGTGACACATGGGTGGGTCAAAAGATTAATTCTAACCAAGCCTCGTTGTCATTATCACGACGCCTCACTGAGGCCACCGGGATGCAGTGTAACGCTGCACTGGTAGCCACGGGAACTAGCTAATCAACACACCGGATTTGCGTCATAAATAATAATACATAGCTTTTATAGATGTAGCCGAGTGATGCTACCCCTCGCCCACTACTCTTTGTCCTCTGGCCAGCCCTATACACTAGCCGCGAGCAGACGCCTCGCTAACAAGGGAGGCGATCGAGCCCGCCGCCGCGATGGCACATGCCGCAATTAGTTGTGTTTGTTTACCCGTGTTTACTGCCTAATAACTCCGCAGCCCGTTCACCTAGAGTCTTGCCGTAAACTGCAGTAGTTCTTAGGAGAGTTTTTACTTTCTGATCATGTTTGGTTGTTAGCGTTATTTTATAGTTTAAAAGGTGTATTTTGCCATTTTCGCCCCTTTTCGAACGCGTGGTCCCTGTCTTTACGGTTTTAAATCGGCGATCGGAAATTCTCTGTACTTTGGTGATGTTCCAAACCTATACCATCTTAAAGTAATTTTCACGCTCTTTCACCTGCCGTTTGTTTGAAGTTCCTAGCTGCTATAGAACGCCCGCTACGGGTGGAGATCTGAGTAGCAACAAACACAAATTCCCCCTCTAGCCGCGAATCTACCCCCCTCCAGCCATGCAGCCTAGTGTTGCTCCCTTTGCGGCCCGCGCTGTGCAGTGATAAGCAGCTCGCCACGCCTCGCTAGGGAGTCTTTGTTTCTGCTCGCGAGCGTGACCCTGCCACCCAGCGCTGCACTCCTCGTCTCGCCGCTGACCCCTACGCTGATTGTCCTTTCGCGCATCGTTCTCAGCCATCTTGTGTAAACCGGCCATTTTGCAAATGTTCGTACACTGCTCCTTCTCCTTCTTATAGTGAAAATAAAAGATGTGTTTTATGTAACACTCTTTGTTTGACTCCCTCACTACCACACTTGTGCGCCTGCACAATCACCCCTCGACACCATCACATAGAGAGCTGCTCTCCGACTCCCAAGGACTCGCTGCGCTTACAGCACACACACACACACACACACACACACACACACACTCACACACACACACACACACACACACACACACACGACTTGATACATTTTCCCATCATGCATATCTTCAGGCGTTTCATTATGCCTTGTAAACAAGCCAAGCATTATATTACACGTACAATGCCTCATTGCCACATTAACCTGTGTGTTGTACATTTCCGGTCAAAAAACGGATCCCGTAATATATTCAACATATTTCCCCCAATGCATCAGTGGCGCGCACGTCTTTCTGTAGCCCGCGGAAAGGTTAACAGTCCGTGATGTGTTGGTCAACATGTCACCTCATTTTCATCATAAGCTGATTCATCTTTTTCAGTGTCTGGTGTTGTGTTGACAAGAGAGTTGGGTAAACGTTTCGTCTGACAGAGGAAAACGTTTATTCATTATTTGTCCCCTTATTTTCTCCTCAACAGCTCGTGACCGTGCAGCCTCTCTTTCAGTGTGGTGTGGCACGTTCACAAACTCGCTCCCCCCCCCCTACCCCCCCCCCCCCCCCCCCGGGAGAAAAAAAGGAAATTGAACATATGATTGTAACTTTCTTAGTTGGATGGAGGTGGAAGTAGTGAAAGATATGTATAATCATCAAGAATCCGTTACTGTTATCATACAGTGGAGCAGAGGTTGATGGAATACTGGGCTCCATTTGGCTGGAAATACTCAGCATGAGACCTGACATTATTGGTAGTTGTACTTATAACTGGTTCCCCCTTCTCTACCCCACTCCCCCTTCTCTACCGCCCCCCCCCCCCCGACCCCCCACCCTTTATCAGAACGTGTTCCCAGTAGCCGATGAGTCATTCCCCGATTAAGCGTTTTTGTGTATTTAATTTTACTATTTTAAACTGCACTGCTTCACATTCATTCGCTGAAGTCTGATATGCTGTATTTTTGAAAAGGCAACAACAAACAAATGAAGAAAACAAAACAAAAACAACAGCAATAATAACAAAGTTACAGTTATAGCGTTTCAACCTGAGCGTTTACCTAAAGCAGAGGATCAGTCAAGGTCTGTAGTGAGAAACGAAGGTCCGGAATCTGCATGTGCAAACTTTATATATTTTTTATGTATGTATACGGAAAATACACCATACGAGTTTTTTTATTTCGACCGAAAAAATGCGAGTTTTAACGATATATATGTTTACTGTTTATCACTTTTATTGTTTTCTTGTTGTCGATGTGTCCAGTGTGTATTTTACCATGTGTAATATGATCTGCTTTACGTGACATAAACACATAAAATTCATTTGTAACGATGACTAGAACCACACTGATCTGCCAAGAAAAATCAGACACTGGGGAATGAACTCCTCTAAAATACAACATGCACATCAATATATGTAAACGATTAGTTACAGGTAAATGATCTTATATTCACCATTGCTGCCTCATTAGAAAAGCGCTCACACACACACACACACACACACACACACACACACACGAAGACATGGAGCATTCATTCATGATATAACAAGATGGCCACTGACCAGCCCAATATGTTGTTTCCATTTAATCACCTGCTGTCGTCACGGTCGTTCTTTTGTAATGCCATGTATTCGGGAGGACACACACACACACACACACACACACACACACACACACACACTACACTCTCTCTCTCTCTCTCTGAATGGAAACAACTGACCGGACTTGTCAGACCAATCTTGGTTTTGGAAGAGAGACGTCAAGTTGTTTTCTTTGAAATCTATGACGTTTTCCTCATTGGGATGACGCATAATACATTTGACGTAATAACTTTGACTCGGATACAATTCTTGCAATGAAAGCAGCCCCATGAAAATTGAAGTGTTGCTGCTGCGCAGTGTAAAGATCGAATTTATACCGGCTCAATGTGTTTAACAGACAAGTCTGCGCGGCGAACGTTTTTTCACTATGTGTTATGTCTGCTGCGCGCGCGCGCACACAGACACACACAGACATACGCGCGCACGCACGCACGCACGCAGACTTGCGCGAGCCGCGTTTGTGCATGTGCTCCATTGAGACCTATGTGGTGTTCTCTCACTCTACTATGCTCTTGAGTGAGAGTCAGTGGGAAAAACAAAGCTCACTACATCAATGAAACTCCCACTTTCCCCGTCTACAAATAGAGAACTTCCGAAAAGTGACGACACACCCCCACGTCAATCAAACATGACGTCGGCAAACTGACGCTGATACAGTTTTGCGTCAGTGCGCGTGTGCCTTTTCTGCGATGTTTGTGAGGCGTGTGGCTTGTGTAAAGGAAATGTGCTTCGAGTACAAATTTTCGAGTCAACTGACGACAACGGCTGCAGTGAATTTTTCTAATTTTTTTGTATATTTTTTATGGCACCCCAGGCTCATTATCTATGTATAGTAGGAGCGATTTTGAGATCTAAAGTGTGTTCACCAGCACTTTCATCAGGTACGGCTTACGCCAAAAGTATAAAAGCGACAACCTCCAAAATTCACTCAGTTGAGAGTCCGTATTCATGCTATCTATGTCCCAAAATTGGAGTGGTTTAGGTAAATATTACGCCTTTAAACGCCAGAAAGCCATTTTTTTAAAAGGGCGATAACTCGCAAATCATGTGTGCAATCGTACCTGGATCGGGCCTTCTATTCAACAATCTTGATTCATTTAGAAACCCCAAATTTGAAATCGATCGGTTCAGTATTTTCGGAGAAATAGGCATCTGAACTGGGTTCACATGCAATGTCAACTCAGGCTCGGTTTACATGAAAACTATAAGAGCGACCATTTTCTAGTAGTGACTCTGTTCAGAGTCCGTATTCAAGCTATCTACTGCCAAAAAATTGAGTGATTTAAATAAATATTACGCCTGTACACGAAAGACAACCAACTTGTCTCAAAAGGGCGATAACTCCCAAATCACTTAAGCAATCATCACACGCTTGAATCGTCTAATGTAACATTTTGATAAATTTGGATACCCCAAATTTGAAGCCATTCGGTTAAGTATCTTCGAAGAAACGGGCCCGGACACAATTCACACACACACACACACACACACACACACACACACATCCATACAGACGGCACTCAGTGAGGAGAAGAAACGCGTTCGGAACAGCATACATGCCAGCATCGATGACGCAGGTTTTCTTACGTCATTGTCAGAGTTACACTTGCATAATCGTCTCTGCGGGAGATCGGCAGTGACGTGCGTTTGTACCACAGATGCTTGCCTATGAACGTGGAAATTTTAGCCCGTCCTATTATGTTGTTTCCATTACTATGGAAACAACATAAAAAGACTAACACTAAACTCAAAGCGAAGATAGGCCAACATTTTCTTCAATCTGGTGTTAGAATCTAGAGCGTTTCTTTGTATCTACGTGATATTTTGAATTGTGTCATTCTTTTCTTGCATGTTTAAGATGTTCCCAAGTTCTTGGTTGTTTCTCTTATTATATGCTTGAAAATTATGTCAGACAAACTATTGCCTCTGTCTGGTAACCGTTCTAAAGTAGAGTCATTCAAACCACAAAGGCACTGTTGACATTAGAGTCGGGTTACACTTTAAAAAGACATAAAACCATACCTAAAATTAGCTTTTCATTTGATATTTTTGGGTAAAAATTCTTTTTGTGTTATAAACAAACAAAATGTAACATTGTGTCACGTCTTTGCTTTTAACGCCACAGTTTCAGTGTTTTTTATGCACTTGGAAGTGGCACACTTTGTATTGTGACTTTTTCAATTGTGTGTACATTCTACTGCACATTTTGATGTACGTCTTTACGGCCTACATTCATTAAAAGCAGTTCATGATTCAATTTTGTTTGGCAAGATTTCATTCTAAATTCAAAACTTCAGCTATTTGCAGCGCACTATCTTATCAAGCCAGCAACCAAATACTACCACAGTAACTGTGAAAAACCGGAAACATTCGAAATAAGAACTGCTACTACATTTTTTGCATTTGTGTTGTAATTTGTTTATAATAATATGCATATTGGTGACTTTCTAGGCATGACTTATACTACATGACATTAACAGTCGATCGTTTACAAAGAGTAAATACGGTCAGGTGACACTTTATACAGACAGACATTCCTGAGCTTGTAATGTAAAACCTTGTCAGTGTTTGGGTTTGTGCTTGGAAGAGACACAACACTGTGTACAGTATACAAGTGGTTAAAAACCTGGAATTCCTGTCCAATATGAAACACAAGTTATTTTGCACTATTTTCACCATGTGATTTTCATGTATTGACTGTTTGTGTACATTACGGTACCCTGTTTGTGTACATTACGGTACACTGTTTGTACATTACAGTACCCTGTTCGTGTACATTACAGTACCCTGCTTGTGTCCATTACAGTACCCTCTTTGTACACATTTCAGTATCCTGTTTGTGTAAATTACAGTAACCTGTTTGTGTACATTACGGTACCCTGTTTGGTACACGTACATTTATCCACCGTCTGCAGGCGGTACCAGCACTTCATGATTTAAATGTTGTGATTTACTTCATTCACAATTAATAATGTCAGCCTTTTGCACCTGACTGTATTATCAAACCAGCAAGGAAAAATAATCATACCGTACTAATCGTGCAAAAACAAAAACATTCGGAAGTCAGAACAGCTATACGTTGCTTTACGTTTCACTGGTAAGTTTTTATAATGATATGAGCATGTCCTAGACATGACCTGTACTACTTGAAATTAACAGTCAACGGTATCGAGTCGTTACACTTTAAAGAAAACCAAAACAAAAGAAATATCAGATTTCTTAGATCGTAGTGAAAACCGTATCTATTTGTAACCAACTCGTCATGTAACCATTTGGCGTTTTAAATGAGAAACTAGCATGTTTCATGTGCTTTCTTTTGGTAGCCATTATTTTCATTGTTGTGGGCTTGAATAAAATTATGGAAAATGATGTTTGTTTGTTTTGTATTTTGTGTGTGTGTGTGTGTGTGTGTGTGTGTGTGTGTGTGTGTGTGTGTGTTCTATCAACCACCTGCTAGTCAAAGTCAAAGTCAAAAGTCAAAAGTCAAATGTATTTTCCGATCCTCTAGGGGCAAAAAACGAAGCAAACATATACAGTGGACGCCGGATATAAGCAACTCGGATATAAGAAAACTCGGTTATTGCCAACGAATTTTTTTCCCCCGGCCAAACTCTTCTTTATTATGTATTACAAAAACTCGGATACAAGAAACTCGCTTATAAGAAAACTCGGTTTTAGGAAAGCAAATTTCTTGTCCCGCTTGATACAAAAACTCGGATATAAGAAACCGAAAGTACATTTCCAAGAAAATTTTATTCATTCTAAGAAACCGAAAGTACATTTCCAAGAAAAATTCACTCCTTCTAAGAAAACAGGTCAGGTCTGACGTCACTTAGGACAGGCACATGATTGCGCATGATCATGATTACATTATTCACTTTGAAAAGAAAAAAATAAAACTTGTGTTCCCAAAAGTTTTCGTTGGTAAGACTAGATTATTCACTGAATAACTCAGAATCTCTCTCTCTCTCTCTCTCTCTCTCCTTAGCTCTTTTTTGTTTGGTTGGTTGGTTGGTTGGTTTGGTTGTTTTTTTTTTCTTTTTGTTTTGTTTTTTCTTTACCACATGACCGCCAGCGCTACAGTTGGGAAGCAAAAACAGTATTTTCATGTTCAAACAAAAAAATCTGACATTGAAGGACACAAGCGCACATAACTCAGAATCTCTCTCTCTCTCTCTCCTTAGCTCTTTTTTGTTTGTTTGGTTGGTTGGTTGATTGGTTTGGTTGGTTTTTTCTTTTTGTTTTGTTTTTTCTTTACCACATGACCGCCAGCGCTACAGTTGGGAAGAAAAAACAGTATTTTCATGTTCAAACAAAAAAATCTGACATTGAAGGACACAAGCGCACATAACTCAGAATCTCTCTCTCTCTCTCTCCTTAGCTCTTTTTTGTTTGTTTGGTTGGTTGGTTGATTGGTTTGGTTGGTTTTTTCTTTTTGTTTTGTTTTTTCTTTACCACATGACCGCCAGCGCTACAGTTGGGAAGCAAAAACAGTATTTTCATGTTCAAACAAAAAAATCTGACATTGAAGGACACAAGCGCAGTGGTGTATATTAACTCTACACATATATATTCTGTGCAGGTCTTTAAGAGAAACCAGATATTTCTTAATTTAATGCAAAACATACACGAACTGAGAAAAAAAGAAAAGCCTTTTTTTTCACTGAACTCGGTTATAAGAAATATTTTTCAAAATACTTTCTTATATCCGACTTTCAGATTTAAGAAAACTCGGATATAAGAAACCGAAAAATCCCCACCCCCCCCCCCCCCCCCCCCCTCGAGTTTCGTATAACCGGCGTATACTGTATATAGTGATTTAGCTGAGTGATCAATTCCAATGTTCTATGAAGTTAAAGTACCGAATATTTTGCCATACTGCTACAAGCTGACCATGTTCTTTGACGAAGGTAATATATAATTATGTGCTTTCCTCTTTTACTGTATCCAAATCTTTGCCTGAATTAACAAACAAAACAAACAGACTCGTTTTCGGTGCCTGTCTCGCCTTCGTGTACACACGCACGCACGTATCAAGTGTGCACGTGAAAACTCCCATGTTCATCTTTCGGAGAAGAGCAAGCTGTGACCGGTGGCATGGTAAACAGAAATAATATATGTCGGTTCAGAATTCGGGATCTAGGTAATCGAATTTGTGGGGTTTATCACGCGGCTGTTCTATTTATAGTGACCTTTACGTTCCTGGAGCTCTTATCGTTGCCCCGTCTTTGATATCACCCTTACGTGGTGGAAAAGGACGTTAAACTCCTAAACACCCATCCGCCCACCCTCTGATCATAAAAGAAATTAATTTTGGGATTCTGACACCCCAAAGTCCCGTGTTTTTTTTTTTTTCAAGGCAGTCTGAAAAAGGTGTCTTGTTTTCACCACACATGCTGCACACGGCTCACGTTCTGACTAATTATATGGGTTTGTGATGTTTTTGGGTGGTGTTTCTGGCAGTCGCGTTGGCAGTCAGGGCCCGCATGTAAAAGTCGGGTTTAGGGAGTTTAGCCTCGGGTTAGAGTCTAACCTCGAACTGAACTAGCTCTAGGTTCTTGGGGTTTTTTTTTAACTCAGGAAGCGGGTCCATTCCAGCAAGGTGCCTTTGCCGATATACAGTCGAACACGCTTAAGTCGAATTCGCAGGGGAAATGGATTTTTGTTCGACGTATCCGAAGTTTGACTTATCCGATAAGCTCGAATTTCGACTCTAGCTTCGAGTTAAGCGAGTTGCACCTTTTCACCCCCTGATTCGGTTTGGAAACTGAAATTTATTTTCCATGGTCAACATGAGCTTACTGCTGCTGCGTTGGTATAGTTCGCCCCCTTTTCCCATTTGCACCTGCTGTAAATGCACTGCGACCGTCTAAACAACATAGTGATTGCACCATTACCACAAGGTAACCCCAACCCTAAATCTAAACCTAACCCTATACCGATATAAGCAGGCGAACTCTACTAAACGAGTGTGGATGCGTTTGAATAGTTTGCCCAGTACGGCCCAGGGGTGCGAACTATACTGAGCCTTACTGCTAGGATTTGTTACATTCAATACGCTCGTGTAAGCTGCCGTTTCATCGAATTTCCGTAGCTATTTTGTTCACTTTCAGTTCAGAGTATTGGCTTGGTCTTACCATAGTCACACATGCAAGGCAGAGGAAGGAGAAAGCCAAGTTTTTCTGATGGCTGTTTCGTTCTGACATGAAAGCTATCTGGCACCAAACGGTGATAAGTTTCCAGCTGATGTTTTTTTCTTTTCTACTTTCACTGACTCTTATTCTGCTTGTAAGATCAGCAGCGTTATCTGTGCGCGCGCGCGCGTGTGTGTGTGTGCGCGCACGCGCGTTCGCAGTCATATGATCGCATGTGCTCAATAAATTCTAGTGCAACGTCATATAAACACACGCAGTCAAACAGCAGAAAGATCCAACTCTAACGGCACCAACCGGCAAACTCTCTCTCTCTCTCACACACACACACACACACACACACACACACACACATTTCACACACCAGGAATAACTCACTGCTTACCCTTCGAATCCGACAGCAAACCACCTTCTTAACACTGGCGACAGAAAACCTGAGAGACCAGGGGCACAGGGTCAGATCTCACGCTTATCTCTGTTCTTGTACGTGTTTCTCGCCAATTTCGTGTTCTACCACAGGCACTACGCGAAAACCCTAGGCTGATATGAGAGGGTGAGTGAGTGAGTTTTTAGGGCTTAAAGCCGCGCAAGTCACAAAGACTAATTCGCGGCTGAGTGTGCCTGCACTACGTGAAAAAAAAACAAAAATGTAACGTTGGACAAAGGATGCAAACTGGTCTACGGGGCAATATAAACCTAGGACATGCAGGAGACGCTGCACCTTCATGCTAATTTATCGAACTCCCGGTTACAAAAAAGCTTAGAAAACAAATGACAATTACAACTGGGTAAAACAAAGATAAATACTAAGCGCATATACAGCAAATATTGCAACTTATCATCTCCTAGGCGCAATAAACCAGTTCGCAGCATATGCCCAACATTACTTATTCCTAACCACTGGTAGTGCAGACGTGAGTGAGGGGTTAAAAAGAAGAAATATAGATGAAAGGGCTGAACTTAGAAATCAGCTGAGAGAAGAGAGGAAGGACAGAGCGGCTAAATTCGGGAGGTTTTAAAGAGAAAGATACAGGTGAATGGGCTGGTGAGGGATAGACAGAGAGGTAGGAAGGAAAATTCCTTAGTTGCCAATGAAGACAACATGCCTGGGAGGCAGTTGGAGAACAGACCGCTCCAACACGGAACCTCCCCGCCGTGAGGCGGTTTGGGAAAACAACGCACCAGAGAGGGGTGCGTTGTGAAGGTCTTCAACATGACAGGTGTTCAGCAGCACCAGCAGGGCGCTGCGAACAAAGCCCGCCAGGGTGAAGACCAGGTGGGGGGAATCCAGTGAAGTCGGCCTTCAGAAATGACCCTCAGAGGTCTCACTGGACCAAGGGTCAGCAGACACCCGCTTACTGACCTCCCCCCGGAGGAGACTTTAAGAGAGCAACAGGCAGGTGAATGGACCGATGGAGGCAGAAGTAAGAGTAAAGAAAGAGCAAAAGGGGTGGGCAAGCTTGGCGAAATCAGCCCCGCCGCGTGAAGGCGAGCCCATGGGGCCTGATATGAGAGGTGGATGTTGGTGTTTTTCAATGTGGATATATGAAGAACAGTTTGTATCTACGGGGAGAATTCGTGTGAATTTCTCTCAGCTACTGGCAACAGATAAACAGGAAAACCACACTGGGGGAAAAAAATCAAACTAGAGACTAATGAGAAACTTCGCCATGCGTGTCGCGCGGGTTTGAAACGACCAAAGGACGCCGTGTATCGTGCGTCATCATAATTATCTCTCCCATGGACGATCAATAAATCTGAACCAAAAAACAATCAATAATGTAACACAGACAGACCGATCCTTTGTCAGTTCGTCCTTTTCATGTATCAGTACACATTTCTTGTGTATGAAATAATTATGAGTGCTATAAATATGAGAACAAGGAGTCTACCATAAAGTTGTTTCTGAACATGTCATGCTGTGTGTTTTGTTGTTTTTGCTGGTGTTGCTGATTCTGTAGGCCATAGAATGTGAGAAAAACATACCTAACCTCACAATACTTGAAAGAGTTTGCTTTTGTTATAGTTTGTTTATACAGTGTCTGTAGTGTTTTGAGACACATTTTCTTTGTCTACAGTGCTGCAGAGAAAACCCTTATTATGAGAGTTGTACCGGAAGTAGCGACACCGGGGCTGCAAAACGGAAACGAATAAACGTAACGTCACCAAAGTAATACATGTTCTTAAAAAGTATCACTCTCCTACCAAAGACCGTAGATAATCTACGGTCTTTGCTCCTACTTCTGCAACGTTTCCACCGCCTCCTTTACAAAATAAGATAATTATAATACTTGGCGTCAAGTAGAGCGCCGAGCAGTAAAATGACGATTTTTAAGAAGTCCAGGACCCTTGTGAACTTCCATCCTACAAGCCCCTCTTTCTGTGTAGCAAATGACAATTAACGCATGGGATAGAACAGAGACTGAAGGAAGGATGGTCCAAGTATTGAAGGTTCTGCTCTTGTTGTTAGGGTTCTGTGGCATCGAACGTAAATTGACCTGCATTTTCATGCGGCAGGAGGGTGTGCTGTTTTTTCTTCGCTTGGTGCTTGCCATGCACGAAGCAGAAGATTTTGGGAATAACTGTTGTGCCTGAAAACGTGTAAGTCAATGTTGTTTTCTCAGTAGTCAGGCAAAACATTTGAGAAAACAAGATCGCCTTTATGAAACAGCGTACAGGAAAAGACGCCGTTCATGCTCAGAAATTCTGGACAATCAATAATGGTTTGCATTACTTGTCTTGCGGTCACATCAGATTACATAGTTTGATGCTACCACAGCATAACCAATTCACGTTCCCGGTCACTATGTCGCACGTTTTTGCCCTGTTTGGCCATAACATCGCTAGAAAATCCCTTGAACATACCACTCGCTGACTGTTCTGTTCTTTGGTCAGAGGGTGGGGGTAATCACTTTATCATGAAGTCTTCCTTCATTGATTCACGAGGCCATGGTACCAGGAGAAAGGCAACAGCTTTGGCTTATTGTGTGTATTAGGAAAGAAATGATATTTTTCATTTGCACGGAGAGAGAGAGAGGGAGAGAGAGAGAGATGATGATGATGATGATGATGAAACGTTTATTAGGATAATTCTTGTAGGCATCTCTGCCTATCTTACAAGAAGTCCTCACTACATTCTACAATAATGATCAAACAAAAGCAAAAACAAAGTAGAATAAGCAAAGATAAACGAGAGAGAGAGAGAGAGAGAGAGACTGAACAATGCTATTCTGTTTAGTTGAAAAACAAATGATCCGAGAACGAACTAAACGGGTGTCCCTGGCATCGCACGCGACTCCACTCCTCTCGTTGACGATATCCGTATTTTCATAATTTATCTTCTTCTCAAGTTCGCGCTGCGAGTCTGCCACGTATATCGCCAAAATCGATGTTGCTACCCATCTCCAGTCTCATCAGTGGCGTGTTTGCCATGTTTTGGTGTGAGTTCTATACTCAGCGGCAAAAGAAAGTATACACCGCATTCAAGAGTTCCAGTTTGGTGAAAAACATCCAGAACGTTGAAGCGCTCTTTGCAGATGAGTGTTGCCTCTTAGGTCACAATGAGGCTGACGTCCAATTTATTGTAACCAGATCTGCAGAAGGGGCACGATGTGGTCACGACTGTTTGGCAACACCATCAGTCTCGGCAAGCCAGAGGTCCTCCACCACCCAGCCCCAGGATTCTCAGCACCGCCACCGAGTATCTGTGTCGACATCACACAGCTGATATCGTCTGATGGCTCGATGGACAGAGAAATAGCGACCAGACTCAGCAAAGCCAGGGAGGTGATGGGTGGACCCCAAGCGCGAGCAGGGGAGCCGGTGTGGCCGAATGGTAGAGCGTTGTTTGGCTTCTAATCGTCGGGTCGTGAGTTGGTATCTCGGCTGGGGCCAAATATTTGTGCTGGCTTTTTCATCATTGCCCCGTCTTTGATATCACCCGTATGTGGTGGAAAAGGACGTTAAACCCCCAAACACCCACCCACCCACCCAAGCGCGAGTACTCAGTCACCATATCAAGCCGTCAACCATGTACCAAGCTGAGGGTCTACAAAGCGGGTAGTACTGTCCAGCTTGCTGTATGGATGCGAATCATATACCCTGTACAGGCACATCAGGCAGCTTGAGAAACTCCACTCCAAGACAACGAAGCCGACCCGTCAGCTCTGGTATGTGCGCCTCTCGCATCAGATTCGTAAGAGACACCCGATCTTACAAGAAATGAGACATCACATCCCGCCATCGTCGACTACGACAGGCCACCACCAATATTGCGGTGGATACTTTATTTTGCTTCTCAGTATAGAATCATTCACGCGGCAGTTCACTGACGAGGCCGTCTGTCGCTTGTATTCAGTACATCTGATGTCCATATATGGAGTTTTGCAACGAGCGTTGACGTCTGGATGTTTGAAATAGTCGGCTCTCCGTTGTCAAGCACCACTCTGGAGGCGAAACTTACAGCACGACAGTCGGCTCCTGACAGCACCTGATGTTCACCCCTGTGCAAACAATAGATTGACGAACGCCAGGAAAGTTTAATTACAGCGTGCAAATCACTTTCCAGGAGAGCACGTCGGGCGATTGACTCAAACGACACTCGTGAAAGCAGATAGATAAAAGTAAGCACTGTTACATCTGATGAAGCGAACAAGTGTCAGACATTGAACGCAAACTGTTACCTGAGGCTTTTCTCAACGGGGTGACTGATAGGGGCTTGGTTTATTCCGATCAAAAGCGTCACGCTCCAGCCATAACCATGCCTGTGTGCTGCCTTATCCTGATACTCCTGCCCATGTCCTGCATGGGGGGAGACGTCAGTCAGACTCTCTTCTCGAACATTGCTGACGACGTTATGTTCGACGAGTGCCTGATCAACTCCATGACTGCCCGCTCCAAGCTGGACTGTGCCCGCCGGTGTTCCAGCGATCCCAACTGCAAGACGTTCACGTTCACCAAGGGTTCCCCCACTGGCACGTGCCGTCTTCATCCTCACGTCATGACGTCACAAAGTCCACGGTCGGCGGCGCCCAGTGCACGATCGTACACGGTGAAGACAGAGGAAGGTAGGCGTGTGTTATAATCTGTTTTTTTTTTGTTTTTTTTTTTTTGGGGGGGGGGGGGGGGTTTCGTTTCTTTTTTTTAAATGTGTAATTTGTTTTTCTTTATGCATTTTATGTCTGTTTTATATCTTATAATTTTATTTTATTTGCTGGGTAATTTTTTAATGTTGATGTTTATCATTAGTCATTGCCCGTCAGGTTACCGGCTACCTTTTAGCACGAGTCAATTGCCCGAAAGGGACCAATAAAGTATTTTGAATTGAATTGTATTGCAGTATGTAAGTAGTGTGTATTATCAGAACAGGTTTGAAACATACGCCTATGTGCGTGTTACTCCTTCATTGTAAAATAAAGTCAAGTAAGGTCAAGTCAGTCAATCAGGGAAGTAGCGAAATAGTAGAGAAAATAGTGGCTTCCTTCTCGGTGGTCAAGTATGGACCGTTGATTTAGCTACAGCTTAGTAAACAAGAAAGCTGCACTCATTCGAAACAGCTGATGTACACTGCCGCAAAATCCCCGTAAAGGTACGTAGGTAGAAGCTCATCCATTAATGAATAACCTATGTGGCCGTCTGTTTCTTATCGTGTAAAAAATAGTATTCCTGGATTTTTTTCAGTTTCGTGTGGCGTGGACGCTGATGGCTGGACGGTAAGTTTATGTCGATGGCTTAATCGTCGGTTTATGTTGAAGACTGGGTGGTAGGTTTATGTCAATGATGGCTGGTTGTTTTAGGTTTATTATGTTGATGGCTGGAGATCGGTTTATGTTGAAGACTGGGTGGTATGTTATGTTAATGATGGCTGGATGTTTAGGTTTATTATGTTGATGGATGGACGGAAGGTTAATGTTGAAGACTGGATGGTAGGTTGACATTGATGGCAGGATGGTAGGTGTATACCAGCACACAGTCACTGTCAAATATATAATGTACTTCCTGAGAATTTCAGTGGAATATTACATTACATTTTGTGGAATACTCAGCTAAAAATGCAGAAGTTGAATTTCCAGTGTGCACGTGTGCTTTCTGTCTATAGTCGATTCACTTCACCAACCAGAGTCATATGAACATTTTATTTTCCCCCCACACCCATTATTTCACAAAAGAAGACAACCACACAAACCTGCACATCAGATGAAAGCTCTCATCATTCTGTATTTACCTGACACTGACCGACCGTCTTCAAATTCCAGGTGTTTCAAAGACGTCAGGATGGATCCGTGGACTTCTACAGAGGCTGGACAGACTACGTGAACGGATTTGGGAACTGTACAGGAGAATTTTGGCTTGGTGAGCTTTCTGTTAGTAAGAAAAAGTCCACGTTTTTGTATTGGATCCCTCGCTGCTGTCCGAGAACTGACCGAGATTAGTAGCGCTGTTCCCCCTGTAATTATTTCCTTTTGAAGTCTTCGAAGAACAGCAAATACCACAGGTTTTTCTGTTGTTCTCTGAGCCTGTTTTAATTTGGTATTCTGATCTTTTTGTAAAACACAATCGGTTCTTTTTATTTTGCACGCAATTCTCAAATGTAACCAAAAGAGTAAAATGATAGAGCGTTGGACTTCTAACGCTCGGGTCGTGAGTTTGATCCCGGCTGGGGCCAAATATTTGTGCTGGCTTTTTCATCGTTGCCCCGTCTTTGATATCACCCTATGTGGTGGAAAAGGACGTTAAACCCCCAAACACACCCAAAAGAGTAAGGTAACCGTTTGGTGAGATGATTCCTAAGTCAAAACAAACGTTCAGAAAAAGAATGTCAGCGAATAAAAATGTGTATTAAGGTCGACTGTAAAAACGTGTGTAACACCACTAAAAATGCACACACACACACACACACACACACACAGAAGATGATGATGATGATGAAACGTTTTTATTCAGGATAAAGCATTTAGGCATTGCTGCCTGTCTTACAAGCTGTCCTGCTATTCTACATAAAAGGGTTTTAAAAAAGAAAAAAAGACTACATCAAACCAAAAGGGGGGGGGGGGGGGGACAAAACAAAAGTATTAACTATCTAGAGAAAATGAAGAAGAAGTTACACATGATAAACAAATCGAAACGTACATGGCATGTGTCGATGATGTTGGCTGTACGCCAAGTAAGAACTTCAAGGTCGTCACTAATATTCGAAAACATGTATGTCGCATATTTCTATAGCTCTAACGTGAAACATAAAGGATATATCACAAACAATGCAACGGCAGTGGATATGTGTTGGAATATATGTACTAGATAAAGTGTGCTAGGATCGTGCAAATAAACTAGGGCACGTCCAATGACCGGATATATAATGTTGTGGCTTCCCTGAATTTGGGCAGCCCATGAATGGATTTCAGGCACGGAGGTAGTGCATTCCATAAGCAGGATCCAGAAAAGGACAGACTGGATTTGAAGATGTCAGTCCTAGGTAGTGGCAGGCGGAGGAAGCTGTTCCTCGTGTTGGTCGTGCTCATGTCAAGCAGAGTACTAAGGTATTCTGGGGATTTCCCATTTAAGACTCTATGAATCATTAGACTTTTGTTGAGCATGAGCTGTTTCCGGAGCGGTAGAAGTTCAAGAAGATCGAATTTATCATCTGTGGAAACAGAACGAGGGACTAGAAGCTTTACAGCCCGGCGATAGAGAGCATTGATCTTTTTAAAGTGTACTTCCCCACACCCATCCCAAACCCATCCCAAAGAGTTGACGCATAATCGCAGTGACTCCTGACATGGGCATAGAAGAAAAGTTTTCGGCTATCAATATTGACTTTGTGTTGGAGTTTGGACAATAAAAATATGTCCTTTGATACTACTTTACACAGATTGTCTATATGTGGCTCCCATTTCAACCGATCATCCACCAGGACTCCAAGTAAACGATGTTGGGATACCTGCTCAATGGGTTCAGACCCAAGCCGCAAGTGAAGAGGACGCGGATGACGCTGATGTTTCTGGCGCGTTGTTATTAACATACTTTTAGTTTTAGACGTACTAATTAGCATATGATTTAGTGAGCACCAGTTAGCGACCTCGCTGATGCTTTGTTGTAGGATGCTGGCAACCTCAGACTCTTTTGTATCAGAAACGTGTTGAGCTGAATCATCGGCAAAGAGTTCACATGATACATCAGGATGTGAAATGGAGAGGGGCTTGTCATTAATAAATAAACAAAATAAAAGAGGACCAAGAATGGATCCCTGGGGTACCCCGTGACGATCTGTGCCCTCGGTGGAATATTGACCGTTCAAATAGACTCTTTGTTTTCGGTCATGTAGGTATGAAGAAAATAGTGAAATTGATTTTGATTCAAGATGGTAGACAGATAGTTTCTTAAGTAGTATATTATGATTCACTAAATCGAACGCTTTTTTGAGGTCCAAGAATACTGCTCCAGTCAGTTTTGAATTATTAATAGCAGAGAGCCAAGAGTCGACAATGTGTACAAGTGCAGTATGGCACGAATGTTTAGACCGAAAGCCTGACTGAAGTGATGTAATAAGCTTGTGTGTTTCTAGATAGGACATCCGATGAGTGTGGATATGTCTCTCCAGTGGTTTGGATAGGACAGACAAGCCGGACTGAGATCGGGCGATAGTCATTTGGGTTGTTTATGTCGCTACTTTTAGGGATGGGAACAACTCTAGCTTTTTTAAGGTCGTCAGGAAAAACTCTGTTGTCAATGGATAAATTATAGATATAGGTTAGGGACTCTACGGTAAAAGGCAGTGACAACTTGAGAACGTTGCTGTTAATTCCATTCGGACCACATGATTTGTTTTTTAAGGTCGTGATGTGTTTACCAACCTCAGAGACAGTCATGGGGGGGGGGGGGGGGTATTGAAAAGGTGCTGCCAGCGGCTGATTGACATTGTTATCGTAACGCGTCAGAACATGTATAGGTACTTGGGTCAGTCGTGTTCAAATGGGCTTGGTTTTCAGCGACACTCAAAAAATGAGTATTGAAGTCTTGTGGTGAAAGATCGGTTGAAGGAGTAGTACCTCGTGACTTTTTCCCGCGGGTAAACAAGTTAATTGCTGCCCAGATGCTACGGCTGTCATTGCCATCGGCTATTATCTTCTCAGCAAGGGATCGTTGTGCTTTTCTGACTGATCTGACGTAGTTGCGCTGCTTCTTGAATTCAACAAAATTCTTTTAAGGCGGTCCCTAACTTTCATTGCTTGTTTGATGTCCTCCGTCATCCAGGGAAGCATGGTAGGGCGTTTTACTCGTTTTTCCCTTACAGGGCATGTTTATCTAAAACACTGAGGAACAGCTTGTCAGAGCCTCGTTCGGATCATTAAAACTATAAACATGAAATGGTGCGATGGAAAGGTCATTCAGAAAAAAGTTCTTCATCGAAGTTATTGAAGCATCTGTATCTGATATATGTATGTTCTTTGCGCTGTGGTTTATCCTGCTGCAATGAAAGAGCAAAACATGTAGGATAATGATCGCTAATTGCAACGGGCGATACACGTACATTCTTCACAATTGCGCTGTTCGTTGTATTTATATATATGATCTATAAAAGTGGCGGAGGATGAGGATATTCTGGTTGGTGACTGAACCATTTGCTGAAGGTCAAATTGGGATAATACATATTACCATGCGTTGTTCTTGATCTTTAACATGTCGATGTTGAAGTCACCCAGAATGTGGATATCACCTCTGCGATGCTGGATCCTGTCCATCATGGACACAAAATCGTCATACCATGTAAAGGTGGAAGATGGATTTCTATAGATAAAACCTAGAAGAGTAGATGATGATTTATTTAGTTTCAGCTCGAGCCATACGCTTTCTACATTATCAGACACTAGATCTGTACGGCGATTAACAAAGTTTCGACTGGACACATGGATGTAGACGGCTATCCCAGTATGACCAGGGGCAGACGGATCTCTGCGCACAATATAATAATTTGGTATTGCAATGGCTGTATCACTGACATGAGGGCGAAGTCGCGACTCTGTGAAACCAAAGATATGGTAAGGAGGGGACTGGTTAAGGAGGACGGTGAGATCGGGTACTTTGTTGCAGAGGTGACACACATTCAGGTGACCTATATTAACATTTTGCTTCTGGGATGATACTTTTCCGTTGCTGACAATAGGCATAATTACTTGCCTTAGACGTAATGCTAGTGGAGGTATACTAAAACTTTAAACAACAAAGTAACAAGTAAATGTTTCTGTCAAAACACAAAAATGGCAAACATAAACAGAAGGAAACTACTCTAGGTGCGAGGCTGACAGACGATAAAATGGTAAAACGGTCACTCCAAACGTCCGGCGTCAACCTATTAAGTGTGCAAGACAAAGGAAAAAAGAAAAAAACTACTAAAAGGTCCAGGTATCCTGACGAATGTCAGCGAACAACAACACAACTAACTTCCGTCCGTGTAGTCGACGCACTAAAGCAGTTCACAAATAAGATGAGTACGTACTACGCACAGAGCAGTCCTTTGTACCACAACCCAACTAAATTAGGTTGGTTCAAGTCAGTAAATGCAACAGCTGGCGCGTCAATATACTCACAACAGTCCTTGACACGGCTGGGAAAGGCACAGTTAATCAAAATATCACTTTTTTACGGAAAGTATTGTCACTCCTCACGAATGTATCGTCACTCTTATTCTTCGCTGACGTAGACGGTACTACAGTTATAACTGTTTACTCAGACACTAATCTGCTAGCCACTTACTCACGATCAGTCACTCGCATTACGTCTGCACGCGGCAAATCGGAGTAGGCCAACGACCTCAGAAGCTGCTCGAGTGCCATCCGGACGGCGCGCTCTTTGGTGTGGCCTTCTGTCACCTGTTCCGGATGAGTGGCTGCCCTCGCAAAGTTCACACCTGGGTGGGCATGGCCAAAGGAATAGAACCCATCCCCTTTGGCGTCAGGAGAGACACCACGCTGCACATGTTGGCTACGACCTGTGCGCTGAGTGCATTCAGTGTCGGGTCCTCTGGGCTAGGTGTACTGGGCGGGGTCATGGGACAGGGGTGAGTATCCTTCAGGATGCTGATAGTCGCCGAAGTCGTGCTTCTGTGTCCTGTCTTCACGATACCTGTAGTCGAGGGTAACAGACTGGCGGTCTGGGCGTTCGTAGAAGCCGGCGTGGTCGCGCTGGTAGCGGGGGGTGTGGTGGTCGGTGGCTGTACGGTATTGTGGCTGGTACTCGTCCTGGTGAGGGCACCGGGGACGATATCGGAAATCCCTTGGCGCGCCATGTGGACGATGGTCAGGCTGGTGGCGGTATGTAGCCACAGGATCGTGTCGCTGACGCGTGACGTTGCTTTTTCTGTCTTCACGCTGATGGTCGGTAGGGCTGGCACTTCGGAGATTATAAGCCAGGCGTGTTGCGCCGTCACGACTGGGATGGAAACAGTCGTTTTCGCTACAGAGGCTCTTCCTTGGCGGACCATTGCGTGTGAGGAAGATGGTCGTGTTGTCAATATAAAAGGCCTCCGACTTTTCGCATACAGCCTTCAGGTTCTGATTTGATGGGCGTATTGTGTTGTTCAGGTTGTGCCGACCGAAAGCAGGGAGAATAGACGACACATTGATTTCGGCTTTCGGGAATGTTTTCTTCACAAGTCTGATAAGGTCTGTCCACATCTGTTCGCTCACAAGACTACCCTTGCAGGTGTTCACGCCAACGTGTAGTGTGACACAAGTGATGTGTGGTGACGTTGGCTGGACGTGAAGCCACCCCATCAGGTCAGCGACTGACATACCTGAGACACAGACCTTCTGCAGCGGCACGGAAGGTGACACTGTCCTTGAGTCGACATTGCTGAGAACAGAGTCGCCGATTAGGAGGGTGGAAATGTCCTTCTTCACTGATTCCTTTGCAAGGATAGCAGCGGGGGTGAGGTGATCGGTGTTCTTACGCTGAGGTCGCTTCTCGTTATTAGGGTTGTCGGACTTCGCCATGGATCTCGTCGAGACGCCAGTCGCCTGTTCCACTCCCGACGGGTCACCGTCCTCAGCGAGGACAGTGTAGGGATTAGAGAGGGGCAGGGGGGAAACAAGCACGTCTCGATAGAGACGGGGCGTGGCGCCCGTGGCAGGCTCATCAGGGGATTTGGCGGAAGACGTAGCGGTACTGGCCGGCGGGCTGGATTGTGGGTGGGACAAAGAGTTGTTGGCTGCGAGTTTGCCGGAAGGAGATTGGGGGGGGGAGGGGGAGGGACCGACTGGAGGCAGGGGAGGGGCGTCGCTGGGGTTGGGGCGGGCCTGCCTCAGTCTGTGTGTCACGTGACAGCTTGACAGTTTGCTTGGGTGTTGCGATTTGCTGGAGGGAAGCGATGGTCTGTTTTTGCTGTCCCACCTGTGACTTCAGCTTCAGGTTTTCAGCTTCAAGATTGTCAACCCGCTTGCGCAACACATCTAGTCCCTGCTTGAAATCTTCCTTTACCTCGCGTAGTCTGACCTTGAGTAATTCCTTCACCTCTTTCTGCAGGTCGCGCACGGCGGAGATAGCTGTGTCATGCTGTGAGCAGGCAGCCCCCTTTAGACTGGTCACTTGCCTACAGAGGTCGTTAAGCGTCTTTGTCGTAGTTTTCTCATCAACACTTTGGCGCTGGGGTGAAGCAGTGTTATTAGAGTCAGTAACTGTGACTTCGGTGGGATCGGATGGGGTTACATGGGTGTCGATGGCCGAGGAGGTGTTGTGGGGGTCGGCGTCACTGGGTGTCAGGGGTGTGGCATTTCCTGTCTCCTCGGCCTGATACGTGATGGCAGCGTCCGATACGTCGGTGATGGAGAGCTGTTGAGACTGATTGTCTCCGAGGGGCAAAGTGGGTAGGACGGGTGGCAAAGATGGCACCCCCACGTCTGCGGAGATGGTGTTGACGATATACCTGAGCTTCTTAAACTCCTCGTTCACCCATTCCATTACCCTATACCAAGATGTTGGCCGTTGTGTAATAGACGGTGACAGTCGACAACTTTCTTTCATTCAAGTGTAGTTGCAGGAACGTCTTGAACAGCTCAGGTGGGAGGGTGGTGCCCAGGGAGTGGGGCAACTCAAGGGTTTTAGTGTGGTCTTTTTCATGGTCGACCCAAAGTGATGTTAGTTCAGCAGGTTTGTCGTCAACCACATACCTCGCTCGTAAGGCGTGTCTCCAAATTGGCAAGTTTACAAAGTTGGTTTCAAACGTGACTTGCTTGCGATCGAGTGTTCTCTTGATGGTCTCAAGATCAATGCCGTAATTAGCGCTTACCGATCTAGTGGTGGGACGCATGGCTGGTGATTAGTGTCGGCGTAAGGCTAATCAGAAAGACATCTTCAAAACGAAGGCACAGAGTCGCCACGGCTGGCTGGCTCTGGAGTGGGACCAAGCAAACACTCCACTTTCCCAGCGTGTCGGTTTCAGGGCAGTGGAGTCAAGAGTCTAATCCGCCATGATACAGACACGTCATGTTGGCTGTCCGTGGAGAGTTCTCGTGATGTGTTCGCCACAGCGATGGAGAACAACACAAGGCCGATATGAAAAAATGTTCACAACTTGCACGGTACACTACTCCGAAACTGCTAAAAAGAAATGCACTACTGCAGTCCTTGAACTATCACAAACACGTAGGTATAAAAATTGTCTGGGTACGGGAGTTCAAAACACACGAACTAGCACACAACTTTCCCGAGCGAAACCACGCGTCCTTCCCCGGCGGCCATCTTGGAAGAGAGAGAGAGAGAGTTTCAATCCTGAGTTGTATTTGCAGGACTGGAAACCCTACACACTATGACGTCATCGGGAAACTGGACCCTGCGGATCGACCTGGGGGACTGGGAGGGCAACACGGCCTACGAAACCTACACTGGCTTCTACATCACCAGCTGCACCGACAACTACCGCCTGATGTTTGACAAGGGGTCCTACAGTGGTGATGCCGGTATGTACACACACACACACACACACACACACGCACACGCGCACACACACACGCACACACACACACACACACACACACACACACACGAACGCACGCACGCACTGTACCTGCTTTGTGTCCCGCAGAAAGATATTAGAAATAAAAAAATGCGGAGATCGAGGCGAGGGGAATGAGTATCAAAACCTAAAGTTTGGCGTTCTTATATATTTATATGATATATATGCGTATGTTTGAAAAGAGAATATTACGTGGTGCAAACGGACGTTAAATTTCTAAACACCCACGAACCCACCCTTGAAGAGAGAATGACTGCAGAAAGTGACGTTCAGCAATAGGCATAGGTTGCATCCCTTTTTATGAAGCTTGGTAGGTTGCTTGGTTGGGGGTGGGTGGGGGGGGGGGGGTACCGTCTTTTTCCTCCATATAACAGTGATCTATAAACATGAAGAAAAAACCAACACGACTGGTTGAGCCCCCGACCGGGCATTGATAAGTTGATGCCTGAACAGCTGGGCTGTCATAGTCTTGGCTCCCCCAAACTTGCTACCAATGAAATAAAAACAGAAACTCGTTTCAGCAAGGAACCATGAATTACATGGCCGAACTTGGGGAGTGCGTGTGTTGGGGGGGGGGGAGAGATGGGGGGGGGGGAGGGCATTCTTTTTGGTGCTCAAGCACCCACCTTCCCCCCAAAATAAAAAGTAATAAAAAAATAAGCTGTGCTGACGCCCACCCTCCTCCTCCCCATACCCCTCCCCTTCCCCCAGGGTCCAAACACCGCTGAGCGAAAAATCGAACCTCCGTCAACACCCTGTTGAGAGAATAATCGAGCATCTGGCTCCACACCGCCCCCCCCCCCCACACCACCCACCCCACCCCGCCTCACCCTCTCTCCCCCACCCTCTGCTCCGTCCCATAGCGAAATACATGTATCGAGCATCTGACCTTTCTCTCTCTCCCCCCCCCCCCCCTCTCTAAAATCTGCAATTGTGTGAATTGTTGCTGTTGTTTGTTTGCTTCTTCTTTGTTTTGTTTTTCGTTATTTTTTATCACTGTACATCTTACTGCAGGTTATACGACTACTATAAAGTACGCGTACACTTTGGCCCACTCCACAGATTTACATACCTAGGTACAAGATCCTCTATGGCCCACTCCACAGATTTACATACTGTCTTGTAGTGTGGCTTGTGTACGGGAGGTAACCACTGTTGTTTGGAATGTTTATATACTTGACGGGTGGTTTGCCCTTGTCACTACTTCCTGTGGCACGAAACATGGCTGAATACACTCAGAGACTGAGATGCTCGAGTTTGTCATTATTATTTGATTGTCAGTCAGCGTCAGTCCACTCCCATCTTGACAAGGATGTCTGTTGTAGTTTGCAAGCACAGCAAGACATTACATGGTGTCAGAAGTGTTAACGGTTGATTCGTCAAGCCAAGAATAGTGACTTTGCTGCCTCCAAGTGAGTAGAATATTCTAGAACATTCCCATCATGCCTCGCTTCCAGCCACCCTCGCCGTTCGACTTTTCCCAACCTCACACATGGCCAGAGTGGAAAGAAAGATTCCTACGCTTTCGTATAGCCACAAAACTGACTGCTGATACAGGCGAAGTTCAAGTTGCTAGTCTGATCTATGCTATGGGCAACGAAGCAGAGAAACTTTTCAAATCGTTCGAATTTGAAGCGGCACAGGAAGGACAGCCTGACCCAAGAGACACTTTTGACACAGTGTTGGAGAAGTTTTCAGCGCATTTCATGCCGAAACGTAACGTGATTCATGAGCGGGCCAAATTCCACTCTAGATGTCAGAAATCGGGGGAAACGGTAGAGCACTACGTCAGGGAGTTGTATGAGTTGGCAGATCACTGCGACTTCAGAGACAGAGACGAAGCCATTCGAGATCGCCTCGTCCTAGGCCTTGCAGATAAAGAAGTTTCTGAGAAGCTCCAGCTTGAGGCAGAACTCACTTTGAAAGCTGCAGTTGATACAGCCAGGCATCACGAGCTTGTAAAAGGTCAAGTAAACAGTCAACGCAACATGAACAGCCATGACGTTGATTACATCAAGCGTTTGCCACGCAGAGGTAACAGACGGTCTTTCCACCCACATGAAAGAGGAGGACCCAGAGGAGGAAGGCAGCCAGGTGGCATGTCGACGCAGAACTGTACTAAATGTGGCAGAAAACACGGAGCAGAGTGTCCTGCGAAGGGGAAAGTGTGCAGACTCTGTAATAAACGCAATCACTTTGCAGCGGTATGCAGGAGTAAGCGGAATGTTGAAGAAGTGGTTGAGTCAGTACAAGGTGCTACAGGAGGGGCAACACCAGCGTATGTCTACCAGGAAGAGTACGACATGGGGGCGATTGCCAGGAAGCCAACCGACGTCAACAACCCGGAACCGCCATGGAGAGTCGCACTCCAGATTCTTGGTCAGTCAGTCACATTTAAGATCGACACCGGAGCGGATGTCAGTATCATCTCAAAGTCAGAGTACAATCACTTCAGCCCAAAACCAGCCCTGAAGAAAACAGAGGCGTTCTTACGCAGTCCTGGGGGTGCATTGAACTGTCTTGGAGAATGCAGCGTTAAGACGATTTACAAAGGTAGTTCATCCGCACTGCAGTTATTCGTCATCGACGCACCTACAGAAAACCTGCTGTGTCGTGATGCAGCGGTGAAGCTAGGCCTGGTTCAGCGCATTGATGCGGTAGAGACAGCATTCGGAGAGCTCGATGAGTATCCCGTGAAGTGTCCACCAGTCAAGATACAGCTGAAAGAGGACAATCAACCCCACGCACTGTCGGCAGCACGTCGAGTCCCATTCCCGCTGATGGACAAAGTCAAGAAGGAGCTCCATAGAATGAAGGAGAATGGCATTATTGAGGAGATCACGGAACCGACGGAATGGTGTGCCGGCATGGTCCCTGTCCTGAAAAAGTCGGGCGAAGTTCGAATCTGCACAGACCTGAAGAAGTTAAACTCCGCAGTAAAAAGGGAGAGATACATGATGCCGACGCTGGAAGACGTGCTACAAAAACTGAAAGGGTCAGCAGTATACAGCAAGTTGGATGCCACCAGCGGGTTTTGGCAAATACCCCTCGACGACAGCACGGCACGATTGACAACGTTCATCACACCCTTCGGCAGGTATTTCTATCGAAGATTACCCTTCGGTGTGAGCAGCGCACCCGAGATTTTTCAACGGACCATGGAGACAATCCTGGAGGGCATTGACAACGTCATTTGCTATTACGACGACATCCTCGTATTCAGCAATAACGAGGCAGACCACGAGCAACACCTCGAAAGAGTCACGAAGAAACTCAAGGATGCCCGACTCAAACTCAACGCATCAAAGTGCGTGCTGCGCCAGAAAGAAATCGAATTCCTCGGGTTCAGGATCGGCAAAGAAGGAGTGAGGCCAGATCCAGGCAAAGTTGAGGCAATCCAACAGATGGCCGAGCCGACAAACGTCGCAGAGCTACGCCGGGTCTTAGGGATGATAAATTTCCTTGGACGCCACCTGCAGAACCTCTCAACAATCCTTCAACCCATGACGGAGCTGTTGGAAAAAGACAAGGCTTGGTTCTGGGGACCAGCTCAGAAAGCTGCCTTCGAGAACGTCAAAGAGCTTGTCACCACCGCCCCGACGCTAGCATACTATGACGTCAACAAGAAGACAGTCGTCAGCGCAGACGCTAGCGCGTATGGCATCGGAGGAGTGTTACTGCAAGAATCCGACGGCCAACTCAAGCCGGTCGCATACTGTTCACGAACACTGAGTCAGACAGAGCGTCGGTACGCCCAAATCGAGAAAGAAACCCTCGCTGCTGTTTGGACATGTGAGCGTTTCCAGCGCTATCTTGCGGGTCTTGACTCGTTCACACTCGAAACAGACCACAAGCCGTTAGTCCCGCTGATAAACAGTAAGGACATTTCAGAAACGCCACTACGCTGCCAGCGCATGCTGATGCGCCTGATGCGTTTCAGCGTGAGAGCCACATACACTCCTGGAAAGAACATGCACGTGGCCGACACACTGTCCCGCTGTCCACTGGAAGCTGGGAGAGACGACAACGTCGACGAGGAAGTCACAGCGTATGTCAACTGTGTGAGATCATCTTGGCCAGTCACCGACGCCAAGCTTGACAAGATTCGAGAAGAGACTCAGAAAGACATCAACCTCAAGACTGCAATGGAGTACACTGCTGGAGGTTGGCCACTCTACAAAGAAAATGTTCAGCTGGCAGCCAGAGACTTGTTTGCAGTAAGAGGGGAGTTAAGCGTATGGGACGGTCTTCTCATGCGAGGAGACCGCATCGTCATCCCATACTCACTGAGGTCCGACATGCTGGAGAGAATCCACGACGGACACCTCGGCATCGTCAAATGTCGGGAGCGTGCCGCACACTCAGTTTGGTGGCCGAAGATCAGCTCTGATATCAAGGACCGAGTTGGTCGTTGCAGAATGTGCACCGAGAAGAGGCCGACACAGAGAAAAGAACCATTACTGCCTTCAACGCCACCACAAAGACCATTCCAGCGGATTGGAGTCGATCTCTGCGAAATTGGAGGAAACCACTTCCTCGTGGCAATGGATTACTATTCAAAGTACATCGAAATTGCCTACTTGCATCACACGACATCGCAAGTCGTCATCAACAAACTGAAATGCACGTTTGCCAGACATGGTATACCTGAAGTAGTTGTGTCTGATAACGGCACGCAGTTTTCATCGGCTGCTTTCCAAGAGTTTGCGGAAAAATGGGACTTCCGCCATGTTACGTCAAGCCCGACGTACCCTCAGTCCAACGGCCAGGCGGAATCCGGAGTGAAGATCGCCAAGTCCATCCTGAACCAGGAAGACCCTTTCCTTGCCCTTTTGTCCTATCGATCCACTCCAATTCCCTCCCTTGGCCTGAGTCCCGCAGAATTAACTTTCGGTCGGAAGTTGCGCACGACCCTGCCAACCGTGCCGAAAATGTTGCAGCCTCACATAGTCCCACCTGAGGTTGCGCAAGAACGTCTAGTGGCGGCAAAGCAGAAGCAGAAATTCTTCTTCGACAGACACTATGGAGTTCGCTCCCTTCCAGATCTCCAGCCGGGCGACTCTGTGCTTCTGAAGAAGGACGACGAGAAGGAGTGGAAGCAGCCTGCAGAAGTCATCCGCCAGGTCGCTCCCCGCTCTTACCTAGTCCAGACGGAGGGCGGACAGCTGCGACGTAACAGGCGACACTTGAAATCGTGTCCTGCTCATATCAACGTCACACCGAAACCAGTCACCATCAGACAGTCGTCGTCGCCAGTGACACAGACAGCAGTTGCAGTCAACGATTCACCGCCTTTAACGCAGCAGCCACCTGCGTCACTGATTCCAGTCCAGAGAGCTCAGCCTGCACCACCAACGCCAGCGTCACCCTCACCCATGCGACAGCAGGCATCACCGAGGAAGCCGCTTTCGCCATCATCAGCTACTGCGTCTCTGCCCGAAAGATACACGAGATGTGGACGCCGCGTTGTGAAGCCAATCAGATTTCAAGAGTAGCATCAGACAGTTATAGTTTTTGTTTATGTGCCAGTGAGCAAGATGCAGAACTGTGTGCCAATGACATTTATAAAGCACCAGTATCATAAGTGCTAAGTTCGGTTCTTCGGTTATATTATTATTATTATTTCAAACTCAAAGACGCACAGCTATGACAGCAATGATTTATTATTATTTCATTTAAGGTTTTTGAGAAAGATGACGGTATGGAAGATAAAGCCATAAATGTTATTCTTTTCTGTTTCTTAGAAGTTCAGAATGAAAGCCATTTTATTGATGATAATGGTGTATGCTAGCCAAAGAGGGCAAGAAAGAAAACTAACCAGTAAGTCAAGGAAAACAAATCAAGAGAAGCTATAGTCATCAACAATCCAGTAGAGACTTTGTAATTTTATTGATGTTTATCAGCTAAAGAGAAGAAGAAAAAAAATCTTGGAGGGGAGATGTCTTGTAGTGTGGCTTGTGTACGGGAGGTAACCACTGTTGTTTGGGATGTTTATATACAGTGGACGCCGGATATAAGCAACTCGGATATAAGAAAACTCGGTTATTGCCAACGAATTTTTTCCCCCCGGCCAAACTCTTCTTTATTATGTATTACAAAAACTCGGATACAAGAAACTCGCTTATAAGAAAACTCGGTTTTAGGAAAGCAAATTTCTTGTCCCGCTTGATACAAAAACTCGGATATAAGAAACCGAAAGTACATTTCCAAGAAAATTTCACTCATTGTAAGAAACCGAAAGTACATTTCCAAGAAAATTTCACTCATTCTAAGAAAACAGGTCAGGTCTGACGTCACTTAGGACAGGCACATGATGGCGCATGATTTACTTTTCTTGAATTGGTTCTTTACCATTGTGTTACGTGCAAAATTGAATGTTGGCAAGAAGAAAAAATACGAGATGCATTTTTGTTGTTCTATTGTTATATGTTGTTTTTATTATTATTTTGGTTTTTTTGCCTGATTGGGAGCTCTCTCTCTCTCTCTCTCTCTCTCTCTCTCTCTCTCTCTCTCTCTCTGTATGTCTGTCTCTGTCTACAGGGCTCGCGTTAAGGAGAATAAAACTATCAGTATTAGACTAACTGTTGATCAATTCCTTTCTTTGACAATATACGTGGTCCATCTTTCCTCCATCCCCCTTCCCCCTCCCAACAGAAAAAAAAGCTAATTTGCAGCTAAATTAGACACGGAAAGCATCGCATATCATACTCTAATGGGACGAGTGTTTTATAGATCAATAGTTGATACATAATGCACTTTTAATATATCCTATAAATACAAGGGAATTCTCTCTCTCTCTCTCTTTCTCTCTCTCTCTCCCCTTAGTTCTTTTTTGTTTGTTTGGTTGGTTGGTTGGTTGGTTGGTTTGGTTGGGTTTTTTTTTCTTTTTGTTTTGTTTTTTCTTACCACATGACCGCCGGCGCTACAGTTGGGAAGCAAAAACAGTATTTTCATGTTCAAACAAAAAAATCTGACATTGAAGGACACAAGCGCACTGGTGTATATTAACTCTACACATATATATTCTGTGCAGGTCTTTAAGAGAAACCAGATATTTCTTAATTTAATGCAAAACATACACGAACTGAGAAAAAAGAAATGTTTTAAACCTTTTTTTTTCACTGAACTCGGTTATAAGAAATATTTTTCAAAATACTTTCTTATATCCGACTTTCAGATATAAGAAAACTCGGATATAAGAAACCAAAAAATTCACCCCCCTCGAGTTTCTTGTAACTGGCGTATACTGTACTTGACGGGTGGTTTGCCCTTGTCACTACTTCCTGTGGCACGAAACATGGCTGAATACACTCAGAGACTGAGATGCTCGAGTTTGTCATTATTATTTGATTGTCAGTCAGCGTCAGTCCACTCCCATCTTGACAAGGATGTCTGTTGTAGTTTGCAAGCACAGCAAGACATTACACATACCTCGGTACAAGATCTCTATGGCCCACCCCACAGATGTACATACCTAGGTACAAGATCTCTGTGGCCTACTCCACAGATTTACATACCTAGGTACAAAATCTCTATGGCCCACTCCACAGATTTACATACCTAGGTACAATATCTCTATGGCCCACTCCACAGATGTACATACCTACGTACAAGATCTCTATGGTCCACTCCACAGATTTACATACCTAGGTACAAGATCTCTATGACCCACTCATGGTGTTAGCATGCATGGGCAGCTTCCAGTTGTTTCCGTTTCGTTTCCGTTGTCTTTACAAAACCGGTTTTGCTGATCGAGTCCGTTATGAAAATGGCAATGTAACTGTACACAGTGTGCATGTATTTCAGGGGACAGCCTGGACTTCCATCGCAACAAGCCTTTCACAACACACGACGCTGATCATGACACGAGGTCTTCTGGTAACTGTGCGGTACTTGGACAAGGCGCCTGGTGGTTCGGCTACTGCCAGAACGCACACTTGAACGGCGAGTACATGACCAGCAGCACCGCATCTTATGCGAAGGGCGTCAGCTGGTATAATTGGAAGGGTCGTTACTATTCCCTTAAGTTTTCGGAGATGAAACTGAAGCGAGTGTAATCGGCACACGCTATAACATAATTCAGGCCGTTAAAATCTCCACCTAGTTTATTCGTGTTGATTAAACAATTGCCCCCCCCCCCCCCCCCCCAAAAAAAAAAAAAAAAAAACAAAAAAAAAAAAAAACAGCACAAACAAACAAACCAAGAAAACAGCACTAAACAACAAAAGAGAGAAAACGGGAACTGATAGTGTTATTGACGATCGCTTTTGTTTTAAATTTCACACACACACACACACACACACACACACACACACACACACACACACACACACACAAGCAAAAGGCAAACGCGAACGTATTATCTAAAAAATAAATTCATGTTTATTTTCAGTGGTAACACATGGAGGAAAATCACAAAGAATGCTATCTAATTAATTACGAAGTGAAAAACTTCACTATCAAACTTTGAACAACTGACTTAATTTGTGTTAAGATGCTAACCTAGCATTTAGTCTTAAGGTTGTTCGTCCCTTTGCCAGCCGATGAGTCGATTTTAACAAGAGCATGTTGTAAAGTAGTATAGGCATCTGGCAACACTATGTACTATGTGTTATCTCCGGGTACAAGCTGTGTTCTGAGTAAAAGTACAAGGGATTCTTGAAAATGTAAAAAAAAAAAAAAAAAAAAAAATTTTTATTTTTTTAAACGAACTGGTTGGTATACCCCATGAAAATATGCATACTTTGTTTGATTTTTTTTATGTAAATAATGAGGCTGGCGATTATTTTTCTAACTTGAGCTGCTGTATTAAGACACTAAAATTGTCAGTAAGCCTGCCTTAAGGTCGGAGTACGTTGCGTTTATCATTTGTTTTCGTAAGAAAATTGGTTATCCTTTAATCCCTGTGAGGAGGTTTTTATGAACTTTTTTTTTCAAGTGTACGCAAATCAGTCCTACCACCACAAATGATTGTTTCAATACTTGCTAAGAGCTGAGCGTTAGGGTGTTCACGGAAGCGCACAGGGTACTATAAAGGGACTGACAACCTTAAATATCGGTCAGACTGAATGTTTTGGATGTGTCATATAATATTACATTCAGGTGCAATGTTTAATACATTGGGCAAAATGGCTTTTAAGTCGTTTTGTGGGTGGGCAAATGTATGCTAATTTGGACCGATTTTGAGGGACATAATTTAATTAAGTTAATTTGTGTGACCGAAACGTTGTACCCCAATACCGCCATGCCCCTCCCGCCTTCCCCTCGTCCCCCTCCCCCCGCGGGAGAAAAAAAAAAGGAAATTGAACACATGACTGTAACTGTCTTCGTTGGATAGTGGAGGAAGTAGTGAAATATATGTATACCATCAAGATTCGCTACTGTTGTCATACAGTGGAACAGACGCCAATGGAATACTGGACTCCATTTGGCTGGAAATACTGAGCATGAGAGCTGACTTGGTAGTTGTACTTTTAACTGGTTCCCCCTTCTCTACCCCACTCCCCCTTTTCTACCCCCCCCCCCCCCCCCTTTATCAGAACGTTTTCCCAGTAGCCAATGAAGCGTTTTTGTGTATTTAATTTTACTATTTTTAAACGGCACTGTTTCACATTCATTCGCTGAAGTCTGATATGCTGTATTTTTGAAAAGGCAACAACAAACAAATGAACAAAACAAAACAGCAACAACAGCAATAATAACAAAGTTACAGTTATAGCGTTTCAACCTGAGCGTTTACATAAAGCAGAGGATCAGTCAAGGTCTGTAGTGAGAAACGAAGGTCCGGAATCTGCATGTGCAAACTTTATATATTTTTTATGTATGTAAACGGAAAATACACCATACGAGTTTGTTGATTTCGACCGAAAAAAATGCGAGTTTTAACGATATATGTGTTTACTGTTTATCACTTTTATTGTTTTGTCGATGTGTCCAGTGTGTATTTTACCATGTGTATTATGATCTGCTTTACGTGACATAAACACATAAAATTCATTTGTAACGATGACTAGAACCACACTGATCTGCCAAGAAAAATCAGACACTGGGGAATGAACTCCTCTAAAATACAACATGCACATCAATATATGTAAACGATTAGTTACAGGTAAATGATCCTATATTAACCATTGCTGCCTCATTAGAAAAGAGCTTACATGCGCGTGCACACACACGCACACACACACACACACACACACACACACGCACGCACACACACACACACACACACACACACACACACACACACACACACACACACACACACACACACACACACGAAGACATGCAGCATTCATTCATGATATAAAAAGACTAACACTAAAACTCAAAGCGAAGATAGGCCAACATTTTCTTCAATCTGTTGTTAGAATCTAGAGTGTTTCTTTGTATCTACGTGATATTTTGAATTGTGTCATTCTTTTCTTGCATGTTTAAGATGTTCCCAAGTTCTTGGTTGTTTCACCTATTATATGCTTGAAAATTATGTCAGACAAAACTATTGCCTCTGTCTGGTAACCGTTCTAAAGTAGAGTCATTCAAACCATAAAGGCACTGTTGACATTAGAGTCGGGTTACACTTTAAAAAGACATAAAACCGTACCTACAATTAGCTTTTCATTTGATATTTTTGGGTAAAAATGCTTTTTGTGTTATAAACAAACAAAATGTAATATTGTGTCACGTCTTTGCTATTAACGCCACAGTTTCAGTGTTTCTTTATGCACTTGGAAGTGGCATACTTTTTATTGTGACTTTTTCAATTGTGTGTGCATTCTACTGCACATTTTGATGTACGTCTTTACGGCCTACATTCATTAAAAGCAGTTCATGATTCAATTTTGTTTGGCAAGATTTCATTCTAAATTCAAAACTTCAGCTATTTGCAACGCACTATCTTATCAAGCCAGCAACCAAATACTACCACAGTAACTGTGAAAAAAAAAAAAAACCGAAAACATTCGTAATAAGAACTGCTACTACATTTTTTTGCATTTGTGTTGTAATTTGTTTATAATAATATGCATATCGGTGACTTTCTAGGCATGACATATACTACATGAAATTAACAGTCGATCGTTTACAAAGAGTAAATACGGTCAGGTGACACTTTATACAGACAGACATTCCTGAGCTTGTAATGTAAAACCGTGTCACTGTTTAGGTTTGTGCTTGGAAGAGACACAACACTGTGTACAGTATACAAGTGGTTAAAAACCTGGAATTCCTGTCCAATATGAAACACAAGTTATTTTGCACTATTTTCACCATGTGATTTTCATGTATTGACTGTTTGTGTACATTACGGTACCCTGTTTGTGTACATTACGGTACCCTGTTTGTACATTACAGTATCCTGTTCGTGTACATTACAGTACCCTGCTTGTGTGCATTACAGTACCCTCTTTGTACACATTACAATATCCTGTTTGTGTAAATTACAGTACCCTGTTTGTGTACATTACAGTACCCTGTTTGGTACACGTACATTTATCCACCGTCTGCAGGCGTTACCAGCACTTCATGATTTTCATGTTGTAATTTACTTCACTCACAATTAATAATGTCAGCCTTTTGCACCTCACTATATTATCAAACCAGCAAGCAACAATAATCATACCGTACTAATTGTGCGAAAACAAAAACATTCGAAAGTCAGAACAGCAATATTCTGCTTTACATTTCACTGGTAAGTTTTTATCATGATGTGATCAGGTCCTAGACATGACTTGTACTACTTGAAATTAACAGTCAACGGTATCGAGTCGAGTTTCACTTTAAAGAAAACCAAAACAAAAGAAATATCAGATTTCTTAGGTCGTAGTGAAAACCGTATCTATTTGTAACCAACTCCTCATGTAACCATTTTGGCGTTTTCTGAGAAACCAGCATGTTTCACGTGCTTTCTTTTGTTAGCCATAATTTTCATTGTTGTGGGCTTGAATAAAATTGTGGAAAATGTTTGTTTTGTATTTTGTTGTTTTGTTTGAGGATGTGTGTGTGTGTTTGTGTGTGTGTGTGTGTGTACGTTCTATCAACCACCTGCTAGTCAAAATCAAAGTCAAAAGTCAAAGGCAAATGTATTTTCAGATCCTCTAGGGCCAAAAAAAAGAACCAAACATATACATACGTTACAGCCACCTGCTGCATAATTTTTACACAAACGTTAACACTGCGCTCACAAAGGAACAGTACTAATACAACCACACAGATTTACCACGCACGTCATCCATTACAAACAATATTAAGAACAGACAAACACTAAAAAAGGGAAACAACAGAAATTACAGAGAAAATCAATATACTGTCTGGCATTTGACAAATCATCTAATTTACAGATTTGCTAGTGATAAAGACAAGAGGCTATATACCGAATCATGTCATTCGTTGACACTCAGGTTAGGGCGGGATATATTGGAAGTGCCTACCGGCAGTTTACAATCCTCCCTTTCTTGTTATTGTTTTTTTTTTCATAAACATAATTTATAATCCGGTCAAGATTTCGGTATTATTTCAAGGAGATAAAGAAGACTCTGAACTTGTTTTGATGTTTGCCATGACTGTGAATTATTCTTGTTTTGATCATGTGAATTATTCTCTTTACCGTTTTTTTCATCTGGTCATGTTTGCGTGGAAAGAACTATGAGAACAAACCACCGGTATGTACCTTTGTTTGACACTCATCGCGCTACACGCGTCTCCCTGTTCTGATCGATATTTTGATTTTCACAGACAGCGATGTACAGTTGTCTCCCTTGCTCTATGAATGTTTTGGCCGCTGCTGCGTGACGTCACACGGTAACCGATGTTTACTTCCCCGGCCATCGAAAGAATTTGGGTTCGAATCCCCGGTGATTGGTTAAAGATAGCCCCTTACTTAATTTCGTCCATTAAAAATGTCAGTTGTAGGACCACAAACAGTTGTAACCACAAACATGAGACAACGCGATTTTGTGCTTGTAATTCAGTCATCTATGGGAAAAAGAGTAGGTGTCATGCGTGTGGGTTTTCAATAGTAACTGCTTCAGGACAGTCTATCCCTGACATCCACTAACACCGTCAAACCACAGGCCCACCTGAATTATCTACCTTTACTGACTGTAGAAAAGGACCAGGCTGGCAACGGAGGAGCAAACCGGCCCACTTTTCGTCGACAAACAAAAGTCATTAAAAATCCAGGCCATGAGTAGACCCTCACGCCACTCAATGTGAAAATGAACGTTCTGTCCCCTGATACACGCCAGAATTGGACCGGGCAGCTGAAAGTCGTGTTATAGCAATTTCCTCTTGTGACAGGTTATCCTGGCCGCCTAAAAATAGAGAAAAAGCTCGTCTTGAGCGGTCCGCCATTACTGGCAGTCGTAATTCACCGGCCTTGGGTAGAAGGGTTAGACTACACGTACAAGAGAGATATAGAAGGCCTAACGGATAACGGTGTTCTCTTCCCATCTACACGGCCCTGTACTGACTGTACCCAAGTCATGTTATCCCTATCTATAGAAAAACTACATACTACTACTACTACTAATGATACGGGTAAGTAAGGGACGCCCCCCCCCACCCCCTCCCTCTCGCGGGAGCTCAGAGCGCCTTACAATGAACGCCTTACAATGAGCGCCTTACAATGAACACACACTCACTCACCCAGAAACACACACAACATGCCTCCACACATGCATACATACACGAAACAAAAGTCAAATTCACTTCATGTGCACCCATGGTTTGTGCAGTTGTCACTTCGGGAAACCGACTGAGTTCAATATGTGTCTGGAGAACAGTTTTCCGCTAGGGTATTTCTTTTCCCTGATTTTCTTTCTCAGTTTTTTTGTTGTTGTTGTTGTTTGTTTGTTTGTTCGTTTTTTTTTGTTTTTTTTTTTGGGGGGGGGGGGGCGATTTGTTTAGACTGATCTTGTTGACTATAGTAATCACGTGACACATGGGTGGGTCAAAAGATTAATTCTAACCAAGCCTCGTTGTCATTATCACGACGCCTCACTGAGGCCACCGGGATGCAGTGTAACGCTGCACTGGTAGCCACGGGAACTAGCTAATCAACACACCGGATTTGCGTCATACACCTAACTGCCTATCATGTGATCGGTCGAATCGAAACACGTTTTGAGAGAATCTTGACGTCAGTGAAGCCAGAAATTGTGCATATTTGCGGGTGAGAGCAGCTTGTGCTTACCGCATGTGTCGACTCTAAAAACAAGTTGATGTAGTTGTTGATGTTGTTGGTTTTTTGGTTTTTTTTTTTTTGCTGCCCCAACTCTTTGCCAACTCCAGTGGTGTTCCTCCCAGGTCATGTGTGGAACCCACGGAGGACTCGGAAGCTGGGACAATTTTTATTATGCATGATGATGGAGATGAGGATGATAGTAAGATGATGCTATGGAGGTCCATGTGGTTTGGGACTGCGGGACAGGGCCGCATTCCACGCTTCCTGCCATAAATATCCCGGCATTAACCAGGCCCGGGAACTACGGCACCTGCGGTGCCGGCCGTGTAATCATCCACATCATAAGACGTGTCATACAAAGGGAAGCACCCCTAAAGTCGCACCCGTGAAGTGGGTGAAGCTCGGCTGTGTGGCAACAGCCTCCCCATTGGGCCCATAGCACACCCGCTCTGGGTAGGAGCCGACCTAGGTATGAAAAATCCCGCTTGCCTCGGCCGGGATTCGAACCCGGGTCTCCCGGTCCATGATCCGAAGTGCTAACCACTACACTACGGGGGCCGGTGGTTGTTTATGTTGTTGTTGTCGTTGTTATACATAAACAAGCGGGTATGTTTCATTTTTGATTCGTTTAACCTACAAGTTAACATATTTCATGAGCACAACACGAAAATATAATACTTGAAGAGTGGAAATAGTAAATCATCAGCCTACAAAGAATTCAGCTATACATAACTGTAAAGTCGAGTTCCTACACACACACACACACACACACACACACACACACACACACACACACACACACACACACACACATTTGTCCATCATGCATAACTTCAGGCGTTTCATTATGACTTGTAAACAAGCCAAGCGTTATTACGCATACAATGCCTCATTTCCACATTAACCTGTGTGTTGCAGATTAACATTTCAGGTCAAAAGGCGAATCCCGTTTTGATTATTTCACCCGTTGCATCAGGTGCTCGCAAGTCTTTCTGTAGCCCGCGGAAAGGTTAACAGTCCGTGATGTGTTGGTCAACATGTCTCCTCATTTTCATCATAAACTGATGCATCTTTTTCAGTGTCTGGTGTTGTGTTGACGAGACAATTGGTCAAACGGTTCTTTTGACAGCGGAAAACAGTCATTACCTGTCCCCTTATTTTCTCATCAACAGCTCGTGACCGTGCAGCCTCTCTTTCAGTGTGGTGTGGTCCGTTAACAAGGTCGCTCTTTTTGCCGGGAAAAACATCGTAGTTTAGTTTTACACCGACACCCGCACGCAGATCAGTCTCTTTCAATCCGTGATTTTGAAATGATGGAATGATGGTTAAGTAAACGGACCTTTGTACAGATGAAAACGTGTCTCCGTCAGAAATGAATACACACAAAAAGGGCAGGCGGGCGGGGGGGGGGGGGGGGGAAGAAGGGGGCTGAAGGGTGGGGGCAGGGGGCTTCAGGACAGGGTTTTCTGATGACGCCATTGGTCAGGCCACAACACACACACACACACACACACACACACACACACACACACACACACACACACAAGCATAAACACGACATTTCCATGTTTACTAAGCCAACTATATGTTTGGGAACAGTTACGCTCGTGAGTGCGTCTGCACGCTAGAAATACTCTATCTTGATGATTAGTACAGCTTTTACGGCGAAACAATGTTGCTTTCACTTTGCGCGAGCGGTCGAACATTCAAATTCTACGACTGAATATTTGGTGTTGTGACAACGTTCTTGCTCGGTACCGCGTCACTGAGTACGCTTCTGTTGGCTCAGTGGTAGCATTTGAAATGCTGTCATTGTGCAGGTTTTTCAGTAGGTGATGCTAGACACTACGAAAATACCACACTAGGCTCCAGCCCTCTCGTCTACGCGCTGAGGATGTCCGTATTATCATAATTTATCTCTAGGCTCCAGCCCTCTCGTCTACGCGCTGAGGATGTCCGTATTATCATAATTTATCTCTAGGCTCCAGCCCTCTCGTCTATGCGCTGAGGATGTCCGCATTATCATAATTTATCTCTAGGCTCCAGCCCTCTCGTCTATGCGCTGAGGATGTCCGCATTATCATAATTTATCTCTAGGCTCCAGCCCTCTCGTCTATGCGCTGAGGATGTCCGCATTATCATAATTTATCTCTAGGCTCCAGCCCTCTCGTCTATGCGCTGAGGATGTCCGCATTATCATAATTTATCTCTAGGCTCCAGCCCTCTCGTCTATGCGCTGAGGATGTCCGTATTATCATAATTTATCTCTAGGCTCCAGCCCTCTCGTCTACGCGCTGAGGATGTCCGCATTATCATAATTTATCTCTAGGCTCCAGCTCTCTCGTCTACTCGCTGAGGATGTCCGTATTATCATAATTTATCTCTAGGTTCCCCCCTCTCGCCTGCGCGCTGAGGATGTCCGCATTATCATAAGTTATCGTGCCGTGAGTTCGCGCCGAGAGTGTGTCCCGTGTTTCGCCAAAAATCAATGTTGCTGCCCAACTTCCTCACCATCAGTCTCGGCAAGACAGAGGTCCTCCATCACCCAGCCCCAGGACCCTCAGCACCGGCAGCGAGTATCTGTATCGACATCACACTGGTGATATATCTGGTGGCTCGATGGTCAGAGAAATAGCGACCAGAATCAGCAAAGCCAGCCAGGTGATGGGTGGATACCAAGCTCGAGTACTCAGTCACCACACCAAGCTGTCCACCAAACTGAAGGTCTACACAGCGGGTAGTACTGTCCAGCCTGATGTATGGATGTGAATCTCGGACCCTGTACAGGAAGCACATCAGACAGCTCGAGAAATTCCACGTGCGCTCCTTGCGGACTATCATTCGCATACGCTAGCAAGACAAGGTGACAAACGTGGATGTCCTGGACCAGTCCGGCTTCAACAGCATGGAGGCAATGATCATAAAGGCCCAGCCTCGATGGACAAGTTATATGATCCGGATGGATGACACTCGAATGTCACGTCAGTTCCTGTCACAGCGTCAAAGAAATCTGGGGTGCCCGAAGAAACGCTTCAAAGACAGCATCAAGGACCACCTCCTGCAGACATAGACAAGGTGACCAACATGGAGGTCCTGGACCATTGTGGCTTCAGCAACATCGAGTAATTGATAATATAGGCCTAACCACGATGGACAGGTCATGTGATCCGTATGCCACGTTAGTTCTTGTAGGGAGTTCTGCCAGCAGTTTCTAAGACAACGAAGCCGACCCGTCAGAGCCAGGGAGAAGACGAAAGCTGCAATCGTGCCCGCCACCCCCACCACCCAGGCGACATTCATCCACTTCTATCGTGTGTGCGCCTCTCGCATCGCATTTGTGAGCGACACGCGATCTTCACCATCCCGCCAGCATCAACAACGAAGGAGGACACTTTCTTTTGCTTCTCAGTATAGAATCACACACGCTGCAGTTCACTGACGAGGCCGTCTGTCGCTTGTATTCAGTACACTTGATGTCCATATATGGAGTTTTGCAACGAGCGTTGACAACTGGGTGTTTGAAATAGTCGGCTCTCCGTTGTCAAGCACCAGTCTGGAGGCGAAACTTACAGCACGACAGTCGGCTCCCGACAACACCTGATGTTCACCACTGTGAAAACAATAAATTGACGAACGCGAGGAACGTTTAATCTTTGTGCACGTATGGCGATTGACTCAACAGAGATTTATAGCATGTGATAGATTAAAGTGAGCGGATATCGAACGCAAACTCTTAGTCTTACCTGACGCTGTCCTCCACAGTGTGACTGATACGGACTTCGTGTTTTCCGATCAAAAGCGTTACGCTCCAGCCATAGCCATGTCTGTGTGCTGCCTTATCCTGATACTCCTGCCCCTGTCCTGCATGGGGGAAGACGTCAGGCAGACTCACTTGTCAAACACTGCTGACGACGTTATATTCGACGAGTGTCCGATCAACTCCATGACTGCCCGCTCCAAGCTGGACTGTGCCCGCCGGTGTTCCAGCGATCCCAACTGCAAGACGTTCACGTTCACCGAGGGTTCCCCCAACGGCACGTGCCGTCTTCATCCTCACGTCATGACGTCACAAAGTCCACGGTCGGCGGCGCCCGGTGCACGATCGTACACGGTGAAGACAGAGGAAGGTAGGCGTGTGTTATAATCTGTTTGTTTTTTTTCATGTGTAATTTGTTTGTTTTTTATGCTTTTTACGTCTGTATTGCAATATGTAAGGAGTGTGTATTATATAGGACATGTTTGAAACGAAGGCCTATGTGCCTGTTACCTCTTCATTGTAAACTAAAATCAAGTCAGTCAATCAGGGAAGTAGCAAAATAGTAGAGAAAATAGTGACTTCCTTCTCAGTGGTCAAGTATGGACCGTTGAAACTGCTGATGTACACTGCCGCAAAATCACCTTAAAAGTATGTAGGCAGATGCTCATTCATTCATGAAAAAAATCTATATGACCGCCTGTTTCTTAGCGTGTAAAAACAAGTATTCCTGGATTTTTTTTTTTTTTTCAGTTTCGTGTGGCGTGGACGCTGATGGCTGGACGGTAAGTTTATGTCGATGGCTTGAAGGTCGGTTTATGTTGAAGACTGGGGAGCAGTTTATGTTAATGATGGCTGATTGTTTTAGGTTTATTATGTTGATGGATGGACGGAAGGTTTATGTTGAAGACTGGTTGGTAGGTTTATGTTGAAGACTGGGTGGTAGGTTCATCTTGGTGGCAGGACGGGTGGTTTACACCAGCACACAGTCACTGTCAAATATATAATTTACTTCCTGTCTCCCCTGAATTTCAGTGGAATATTACATTACATTTTGTGGAATACTCAGCTAAAAATGCACAAGTTAAATTTTCAGTGTGCACGTGTGCTTTCTGTCTATAGTCGATTCACTTCACCAACCAGAGTCATTTGAACATTTTATTCCCCCCCCCCCCACACCCATTATTTCACAAAAGAAGACAACCACACAAACCTGCACATCAGATGAAAGCTCTCATCATTCTGTATTTACCTGACACTGACCGACCGTCTTCAAATTCCAGGTGTTTCAAAGACGTCAGGATGGATCCGTGGACTTCTACAGAGGCTGGACAGACTACGTGAACGGATTTGCCAGCTCGACAGGAGAATGCTGGCTTGGTAAGCTCTGTGCGATGATGCGCTGTATGGCTGGTGTGAATAAGAAAAAGTCCACGTCTTTCTGTCGGATCCCTCGCTGCTGTCCGATTACTGACCGAGATTAGTAGCGCTGTTCCTATACTTATTTCTGTGGCCCCTCGAAAGATTCCATAGCCCAAGAACTGGGAATATTATTGGTTTATCTGCTGTTCTCTGAGCCTGTTTTTGAATTTGGAATTCTGATCTTTAGATATCAGTCAATTTTTTTAAAATTTTATTTTGAATGCAGTTCCCAAGGGTAAGGTAACCGTTTGGTGAGATGATTCATCCATCAAAACCAACGTTCAGAAGTGAAAGAATGTCAGCGAATTTAACTCTGTGTCAAGATCGACAGTAAACACGTGTGTAGCACCACTAAAAATGCGCGCGCGTGCACACACACACACACACACACACACACACACACACACACACACACACACACACACACACACACACACACACACGGAGAGAGAGAGAGAGAGAGAGAGAGTTTCAATCCTGAGTTGTCTTTGCAGGACTGGAAACCCTCCACACTACGACGTCATCGGGAAACTGGGCCCTGCGGATCGACCTGGGGGACTGGGAGGGCAACATGGCCTACGCTACCTACACCGGCTTCTACATCACCAACTGCACCGACAACTACCGCCTGATGTTTGACCTGGGGTCCTACAGTGGTGATGCCGGTACACACACACACACACACACACACACACACACACACACACACACACACACACACACACACTGTTTAGTACTTTGCTTGCTTTATGTCCTGAGATCCGAAGAGCTCGAGGCGAGGGGAGCGAGTATTAGAACCCAAAGTTTTGCGTTCTTATATATTTAGATAATATCTGTAATTATGTGCGGTGTATCTGTGAAGAGAGAATAACTGTGGAAAGTGAAGTTGAGCCATATAGGCATGGTTTGCATCTCTTTTTGTGCGCGTCATAATTGTGAAAGCTAGGTTGGTTGTTTGGGGGTTTACTCTCGTTCCCCACCACATAACTGCCAGATTTGATAACGTGGAAAAAAGCCACCATGATTGGTTGAGCCCCCAGCGGGACTCGAACCCATGACCCCAGCTGTGACAATCCAATGCTTTAACAGCTTGCGGTGGGGGTGGGGGGAACGGGTTGGGGTGGGGGGCTTTGGGTGCTCAACCCTCCAATAAAAAAAACAAAACAAAAGTATACATAATAAGCATGTCTCTTGTGCTGAAGCCCCCCCCCCCTCCCCCCCCCCCGTCGGCGCCAATGCACCCTCCTTCATGAGTGTCGAAGCACCCACCCGGCTCCCCCTCCATCCTGAAAGACCCCCCCCCCCCCTCCATACCCCGAGACCCCTCCCTGCTGAGTTAAAAAAGAAATCGAGCGTCTGCCTCCGAGTTTGCTCCCGTTCACACGCGCGCGAAAACCGAACATCTCCCCTCTCCCTATCCCCCCGCCCTCCTCCCGAGAGATAGATCAAGCGTCTGGCCCGTGTGTTCCTTTGTCTGCAAAGCCCCCCACCCCCCTACCCCATCCCCAACTCAGAAAATAACTGGTCCGGCCTTGAATTGTGTAACTTGTCACTGTTGTTTGTTCAGTTGCTTCCGCATACAGTCTGCGTGTATTTCAGGGGACAGCCTGTCTTACAGTCGCAACCAGTCTTTCTCAACACACGACGCTGATCATGACACGTGGCACTTTAACTGTGCGGTTGATCGACACGGCGCCTGGTGGTTCAGGAACTGCGGCTACGCACACTTGAACGGCGAGTACATGCCCAACAGCACCGCAACTAGCGAGAAGGGCGTCTACTGGTATTCCTGGAAGGGCACCTATTCCCTTAAGTTTTCGGAGATGAAACTGAAGCGAATGTAATCGGCACATGCTATAATTCAGGCCGTGAATATCGCCCCCTAGTTTATTCGTGCTGATTTTAAAAAAAGTCAAAGATAAATAAATAAAGATAAAACAACAAACAAAGATACAGCACTGTACAACAACACTGAACAACAACACTAAACGACAACACTGAACAGCAACACTGAACAGCTCTTATCGAGGCGATCTCGAAGGCCGTTGCGGCGCACGTGTCCAGTGAGCTCCGGGCTGAGATGGTCACAATGAGGGAGTTATTAGAGAAGAAGGATCGACAGATACTCCATCTGCAAGACCGCGTCGATGAGCTTGAACAGTACAGCAGGCGCAACAATATCAGAATCAGCGACATTCCGGAAATTGACGGCGAGGATACTGATGATCTGATCATAGCCATCGGTAACGAAATCGGAGTGACGATCACCGAAGAGATGATCCACCGATCACACAGGGTTGGCAAGAAGGGCGACGACTTCTGCAGACCGATCATCTGTAAGTTTACTTCATACAGATATGTATAAGCAGCGCCTCTTTAAAGAGAAAAAGAAACTGGCAAACGTCGACGCGAAGCAGTTATTTCCCGAACGGTCCTGGCGCCGTCGGCGCACCAGTCAACGTCCCTCTTACACCACCCGCGCGGAGCCCAAGATCAAGATCTACCTCAACGATGATCTTACGAAAACCAGGGCGGAGATCGCTTCCAAAGCACGGAAGACGAAGAGCGACGGCGCATTGCAGGACACTTGGGTCAGAGACGGAACAGTACGACCCATCGAGTTACGACTGCACGTGAGTTAGCCGTGTTTGGCTAGCTAAAGATAGCCCAGCGCCTGGTTGGAACTCAAATGAACTTAAGCCAAAAGCCTCAAGTGACTGGCGTCTGTGTACTGTCGGTCTGTACGGATACTTGATGTTATACCGGGGCCTGCATGTTAAGTCAGTGGTGTGTGTGTGTGTGTGTGTGTGTGTGTGTGTGTGTGTGTGTGTGTGTTTGGGGGAGCTGTGTGTGTGTGTGTGTGTTTGGGGGAGCTCTGTGTGTGTGTGTGTGTGTGTGTGTGTGTGTGTGTGTGTGATCAAGACTGACGAACGTCATCGCCAATTTGGGGGGGGGGGGGGTCTTTTCTTTTCTTCCAGTGGTCTGACCTATGTGTCTAACTCCGGTGAAGACGGTGAAGTGGGGTTTACTTATAGTGACTATGTGTCCTCGTGTTCCTGTTGCACTGAGAGACTCTTTTGTCTCCTTTGGCGCATGATTATTTCACACCGGTCCGATGTAAATTACATGCATGGGTTCGGCAAGAGACTTCATACAAATAATAATATTATACAGTCATATAGTGTAGTATCTTCATTGATGTGCAGTTAAATTGCATTGAGTTGCAGTCAACCTGTTTAGATTTCTTTTACCAGTAACAGATTGAAAATTTCATCTCATTGATCGAATAATGGTTGTAGAGCCTTACACTAAGTCAATTGCCCACCCCTGTGTGTTGTTGTTAGTCATGTGACTTCCTAATGTGCTGTTGTTATCACAAGTATCATTATAAGCAGGTGTAATTTATGTGTTTGGATCTCTGTTCCAATGTAACAGAATGATAATTCCATTTCCTTCATAGAACACAACTGTAGTGTCGTATAAGTAGATAAGTCAGGCCAACCCTATGTGTTGGTGACACAATATTCATCACCTGTTGTGCTGTTCATCTGCCCTAACCCAAGCTAGGTAATATCTGGAGCAGTGCTTCTAAGAAATGTACAACTTACTACAATGATTACGATTATCGTAATCGTTTTTACACTGTATTCACGTGGAGTTAAACGTAGTCCTGCCCGTTGACAGAAGGTACTTTCACGTGTTGCCGGCCACGCCAGGTGACAAACACACTCAAGACTTATCACAAATACAGTACACACCCGGACATGACTATGATTACACATATACACTTATGCCATACATTCCCGCAAGGAATCTTAGTTGAAGGACACACAAACTGCTGTACACATAGTTCATTGCCGTGGCTAATTTCTACTTCGTAACTAATGGCACACCGTGAAAGCACACCTATGTGTTTGCTCCCTTGAATACGGTTTATAGAAGTACTTGCACGTGCCCCTGGTCAGACTTTGTCATGTTGGCCTAATACACGTGATCTTTCAGATATGAATGGTCATCTAAGTTGTCTAAACCGGGGCCAACATCTCCGTTGCTGTCTTGCATTGTGTTTGGGGCGTAGCCAGCGTGCCCTAGAGTCGAATGATGATTGTCATACACATAATGCATTTACGTGTGTATATGTATGTGTATATTTGTGTATGTGTTTGCGTTAGTGTATGTGTACATGTGTGTATATATGTGTATATGTATGTGTGTGTATATTTATATACGTGTTATGAATGTGTATGTATGTTATATGTATTATGTATATATGTGTGAATGTAGATATTGGTGAGATAGACGCTCACAGTATCATCTCACTCCTGCCTGTTTTTCTTGTTAGCCTAAATGGCTTTTGTTCGTTTTTTCCTGAATTTATCTACTTTTCCGTACTTTATGTTATTTCCCCTCGTCCGGCTCTCCTTTTTCTTCTTCACACGTACTCTGTATGGGACTTGGTCTGTGGTGGTGGTGGCGGCGCTGGCTTCTGGTGATTACAGGTTTAGTGTTGCTTTTCCGACTCTGGGCTCGCTATTGTACGATTTCCTCGTACGATCTGTCACATGAGTGGATGTAGTCTGGTACAATATAGAGCCCGGGTCGGTGATTTCCA
>JACVVK020000582.1:0-2500 GCA_018292915.2 Batillaria attramentaria
TTGCCTGGCCCGGGCTGATCGATGTCCGTGCGCAAAACCCTTCCAAACAGCAATGGTTTCAAGGGCTTTTCTTCCTGTGTTAGATGGTGATGTTTTGATGAAGATACTCAAATCATTCAATATTTTTTTTCTGTCTGATACATCACGGTCCGATTGCCATCTGTCTCAAGGCAGCAGATGGATTGAAGAGCCGTCACCTTTTGTTAAGAAAACAACAACAACAAAACAAAACAAAACACTTAAAATTGCCGCGTCATATGCCGTGTCAAGGCCAGCTGTTTATCAGATCATAATGACACACGCAGTGCATGTACATGCGCTATAAACTACACGTCGACATTGAAATATTACAGTTAAAACTACAAGCCTCTTGTATATTCGACAAGCAGATGTATTGCCGTGAGATGTTATTGTTGTTGTTGTTGTTGCTGGTAGTGTTGTTTGTGTTTGTTGTTGTTGTTTTAGTGTAATACTATTACTTGATTAGTCTCTGTGATAATAAAAAGCTGAAGTTTAATCAAGTGTTTGAACTTTAGATTGCGTATAATGACGTATTTTACACACACACACACACACACACACACACACACACACACACACACACACACACACACACACACACACACACACACTGTGACACACAAGCTCTCTCAGCTTGGGATGGGAAAAAATGTGAGAAGCATGCCTATGATGCAGCGTTTAACTAATTCTAAACGTTTCCCTATATTACTACACTGGCTTATAAACAAAATGCTCATTCGACTGCTAAATACCGTAGCATAGCATGAAATGCTAACAACTGATTACACTGTACGGAATCTGCGCTTTACGGAAACGCGGGCCTGTACACAAACTACACAAGTAGATTGTGAAATAATATTGAACAAGATGTTGATCTTCCGTCCGCACAGCTGGCGATATGGGCCAGTTCACGTTTGACCAAGCAGAAAAAAGTAAACAAACAGGAAGATTAATTACTGCCTTGCACGTAGCCTCTTGGTAGTGTTGACTGCGGCCGAAAGAGTGAGGCAAGGACTGATATAGCAATATGCCATATGTTTTTATTGTGATGGGACGGTCGGTGGTCTAGTGGTTAAGAGACTTGTCACCAATGCGAGAGGTCAGCGAGTTCGAGTCCCACTCGGGGCAAAGATTTTTTTCCTTCTCGTATGTGGCACCGGGGGTTCTCTCCGGGTACTCCGGCTTTGGAAATGTTCAGCCCACAAAATTAGAAAAAATTAATAAATGCAATCCTAAAATTCCGAAACTTAAATAGCTGAGCTGACCCTTCGCACCACGTCACTTTAATGTGTTTATGTCTAGTGTGTGAAAGAGAGTGTGTGAGAGAATGTGTGTGATTCACGTGAGCGTGCTTGTTGGGTTCAGTTCGTGGCGCTTTGAGCCGATTCATGAAATTGGGTAAAGCACCTATTATTATTATTATTATGTGGGAATGCGCGCACCATGAGCATGTATGTGCGCATGCTCACTTATCGCACGTGCATGGTAGGGAAAACTAGACCACACTTCACTTCAAAGGAGAAGACACGATGATAATAAACCGTGCACGCGCAAATGGATCGCGTGAGTGAGACAGGCGTCATAAACATCTTGTGCACGTAAATACTTAATCGGTTTGGTGAGGGGCAAATTCCCAATCACATCAAATTCCCTCCCACTTGTTTCCTGTCCATTCCCGGCTGTAAACCCGGTCAATGACATCACAGCGCTACACTCTAAGCGCATTAATGAGAGAAGTGTTTCAGATGAAAATTGCTAGACGCTGCGGCCCTTTGTGAGACCTTAAATTCAAACCATTACCTAAACGTGGACAGGACGAAATGTTCTCAGAGGTTCTTGAGTGTTTGATGGGAGCCAGGGCAGCCAAACGGTAGACCGGCATTGGACTTTGAATGCTCTGGTCGTGAGTTCGATTCCCGGCTTCTTCTTCTTCTTTGCTTCTGTTTTATCCCGGCTGCCCAGAAGAAGGAGAAGAAGATTTCTTCTTCTTCTTCTCCTTCTTCTGGGCAGCCGGGATAGCCGAACGGTAGAGCGTTGGACTCTCAATGCTCTGGTCGTGAGTTCGAGTCCCGGCTGAGGCCAGATATTTGCGCTGGCCTTGTCCTCATTGCCTTGTCTTTGATATCACTCGTGTGTGGCGGAAAAACACGTTAAACCCTGAAGCAGCCACCCTCCAAAGTGTCTGACGTCCTTGTAAAGAATTACAAATGCATTGCATCCAAATATGTACTTAAAACTTATCAGCGTTACAGCAATTTCCAGAGGCGTTGCTGCTAGACAGTTCTCTTGACTTCCCCGGCATCTTTGACGCTTGATGCTTAGTGTTCTGTGCCCGATGGCTGGCCTGCAAATAAAAGGATGTTTGTCACGACAGTGCTGGCCTCAGTGAGCAGCTTTGCTGGGCGGCAATCCTGACAGGATTGGAATTGTATTGGGATTCTTGGTTTACGGCACCTTGTTAGCAGTATATCACGCCTGC